>VWYN01003624.1:298812-372412 GCA_013400075.1 Hippolais icterina | reverse complement strand
GCAGGCATCAGGGAATTATTATAGCCTGCAATAAATATTAAGGAGCCCTTATAAAATTATCTTTAGCTATCCTAGTCCTTTATAGACTCTCTCCATCAGTGGTTTTAGTTCTACTAGATTTAAGAGAAAGTAATCTAAAATCTGCCCACTCCATCTTATAAGAAACAAAACCAGACATACAGCCAATTACATTTCTCATTATTTAATATATCATTACACAATTTTCTCTTCTGGTATTCAGTTGTTTAATAAAGTTGTTCGACTTTTCCTGTGTGGCTTTGCACAATTAAATATTTCTAATTAGGGACCAGATACCTGCTCCTTCACACCTGATCAAAATGAGATACATGGATACAATTTAGCTCTGAGTTCTACTTATAGTTCATTATATTTTTAATGAAAATTTTAATTTTAAATGTTCCAATTTCTCAAAATAAGACAATATTTAAAGCAAAATATATCTCAGAGACTGCTCAAATCATGAATATTTTCATATTAGAGACTTTTCTTATTACAAAGAAAGCAGAACTGTTGGACTTCTGACAGCACTGCTGTCAGCTAACAGAGTTAGCTGATCACAAAGTGGAAGTAATTTCAAGTGAGTTGGTAATTGTCCAGCACTCACTCAGAAAAGTTTTACCTGTTTATTAGTGACACAAGATTTGAAGAAGTACACTTCAGTTCTCTTTGCAACAGGTCTTTGAGAAAAATCTTGGCTTGCCTTGTTACTTTGATAGAGTGTTATGCTCAAAGTGATGATTAATAGTCTGGATATTCCTCTCAAGTTAAATTAGTGGTAAGTGTCAGGAAGTCATTAAATTACAGTGAAATAAACTTGTAAGATGTGACTAGGACACAACAGTGTTTCTGGAACTACTTTTCACTGTAGTGAGGAATGTAAGAATCCTTTTATCCTTCCAAAATAGGTTTTACTTGTTTGAACAGATGGATGCCACCTAAGGAAAACAAAACTTTCTTTTTGTATTTGGGAACAAGGAAAAAGAATCTGTATTTGTTTAGCTTTCTTTATTTCCTACTGGTAGTACTTTTCAGGAGCAGAAGATGTTCTGCATTAAGTAACACGTTTTAAAAGATTCCAATAAACAAAAAACTTATAACAAAAAATGACAACTCTGAATATATTCTCTTTGAAGATTATATATATTAAAAAAAAGTTCAGCCTACCCTTCCAAAATTTCATAACAGAAAGATATTAATTTTCATTTATATTTCATTTAATCATTAATGGTGATCTATTACAGATCATTATTTCCTTTCTTAAATATTTAGCTCTGATTTTATCTTGAGTACTCTCTAATAATATGACTATCAAAATTCCATAAAATAATTACAGAAGTCAGAGGGTAAGTAAGCAGAAAATTTAAGAAAATTCTTCAAAATGCTGAAGTTGAAGCAAAGATAAATTTCTTGGGTTTTTATGTAGCTAGCTACATTTCAAATCTGAGAATACAGTTCACAGTATAATTTCTGTGAAGTCTGAAGGGGAAGTCAAAGTGAGAAAACTTCACTTGAAATGTATTTGCCCTGCAAAGAGGAGGAATAAAAGTGTTACAAGGAAAAAAAAAAAACAAAACCAAAAAAACAACCAAAACCAAAACCAAAAACAAAAAAAACCAAACATAAAACAGAACTATAAATCTATTAAACTCTTGACTACAACGAAAAGCCTTACTAGGCAGTTACACTGAGCCTTTAGAAGCCTGCATATGGAGAAGTGAGTTTTGATCAGGTGAATAACCTCTTGAGGACCCTGACTGAATGATTAATGATAACTTTTTTAATATAAGAAAAAAATACGGAATCTCATCTTGATGTCTTATCCTGTCCCGCCTGGCTTCCAGCTGTCCATACACAAGATCAAGCATCTCCTGCAGGTCCTGGTTTGTCAGACTCACATGGCCCTCTTAGGAACCTATGTCATTGCAAATGGCCTAGGTAGACCATTCAATGTGGCAAATTAACTGAATATAAATTAACTTTATTATTACAAGCTCTTAGATCTTGATCTTTTCTGTGAATGTCTACTTTAAAAAAACATGAAAATACATCTTTCAGGGTGAACAAACTAACCAGGGCTGCTACTTCCTACTGGAGTGTTTTACCTCTGGAGAAAAAGCTGAAGTTCCAAATGGTTTCATGCATCACCAGGAAGAAAGAAAAAGAGCAAATGAAAAAATATATTGCAAATGTTATAACTTTTCTGAATATTTTCAGAAAATTTGTTTCTCAGTCAATGGTTTTCTAAAAGAAAAACATTTTCTTTTCCACCATGACACACAGCTAGCTATGAAAGGAAGGAAAGAACTAATCCATGCCTTAAAGCTGAGCTATTTGTACTTCTAAAAAAAGATTAAAGACACTCCTAAGAACTGTACAAGCCAATCAAACAGACCAATGTCTCACTTCAGCAGAACAAAACCTTGCCATGAATGTGACTATAACAATACCTGTATTGTGTCTACTATATCATATTTATGCAGTATAATTTAAAAATATTTCAGCATAGCTGGTTTTGAATAACAATGTGTTTATCTTTCCAGTACTTAGAAGCATCTTACCATATATAAATAATTTAAAATAAGTATTTGCAAAATAAACCTCCCCAAAGCTCTTTCCTCTTGAGTTTTGTTTAGAAACTACAAGCAATGTATATATTGTTAGATGAACATTCTTATGGATCTTATTAAAATACAAATGAATGTTTTATTCATGACTGAATGTGGAGGACTGTAAAAACCCAACATGACCATTGATTTTTGGCATAGAGGTAGCACTGCACTTCTGCAGGATGCATTTACAACATAAATGATTCATATGTCATTTTTCCAGCATGACTTGAAAAGGTGCTACACTTCAGTGCCTTTATTGGAACCTTAGATTATTTTATCTTTCTGTATGATTGTACATTTATCTGATTTACTGCAGGATCTCTTTCTTATCAGCCTTCTGCCCCATATGGCTCAAAACCCATCTTGTTGCTAAACAAGGGTCAGTTTGTCCTGGTCATCCTCCAGCAGTGCTGCTCACCCCCTCTGCACCTGGGCTGTTCTTGTGCAGACCAGAGGATTTGACACCACAAATCCTCCTCCTTCTCAGCAAACCTGGCCTCAGCAGAGTGCTTTGCCATTTCGACATGTTCCCAGACATAATTTGGGGGATTTGACCACAGTGGTGCCCTGTAGGCACTTCCTTGCCCACATGCAGGTTCTGGATGCAACCCCAGTCTCAATTGGGTTGACTTTTTGATCCCTTTCCTTCATGCCACCCCATGCTCTTTCCTCAGCAGACCTGTCTATTGCTTTCTTGCAACACTGCTGGTTGTAACCTTCTCCCCAGCCATCCTAGCTTAAAGCCTTCTAATGAAGTCACCAATGTTTTCTGAAATTGCAAGAAAAAGTTTAAATATATATATATATATCCTCTGGTTTTGCCTGCATCACTATTTTAATTTTGTTGCAGCTGCTGAAGAAAGAGCTTGATCATTTAATCTACTGCCATAACTGTATAAAGTTCACCATTAAATCATATTCTAAATGACCTCTTTCTCTGAAAGTATCCTTCACTTGTAGTGGGTCTGGCTGGAACAGAGCTAATTTTCTTTAGAGGGTGTTCTGCATAACACTGTTATGGTTCTGTGATGAAAACTGTTAATATTACAAGGATGTTTTTATGTGGCAGTGAGGGATAGAGGGCAGGAGCTAAACATGTAGTCTACTCAATGATTACATGGGAGGAGGTATTTTCCTTAACTTCACAAGTTGTCTTTATATAGACCCTGTGTACAATTTCTGTATTCTTTCTTCCTCCAGTATGAGGATGTGTGGACATCTCTTTTCTCTCAATTTTTTTCATTCATTCATTCATTCATTCCATATGATGTCTATTTTAAAAAGACTAGAAGCGGAGTACAGAGATTGGCTAAGATTTTCCATTACGTATCGATAACTCAGAAGTTCATGATACTTGAAAACATGCAGCAAGTTTAAGTTTCATTGAGAAGTATGAATCCCTTATTTCCTAGAATAGTTTCCACATGTCAGAATGGAGAATGCCATTGTCAAAATTGACTGCCAAAGAGTAGAGCCAGAAGAGTGCCCAGGTCCTCTCTCGGGGGCAGACTTACCTGGGCAGCAGTCAGTACCATTCCTGTCATCTATAGTGAGAGGAAAGAGAACACCAGCTTTCTGGTTCCAGACCTCAGTGGTTGCAGTGTATAATAACAAACATGAGTCATAACATCTCTGCAGTGACATATTCAACATTCCTATTTTCTTTATATGCATTTTCCTTAACACATATACTGACTTCTTTTTTAAGGAATTACTTTGTGCATTCCTGATACAAGTGTGAAAATAGCTGGATTCCACAGAGCTCAAAAGGAAGTTTATTGTAACTACTATATGAAAGAAAATGACTTTTAACAAAAAGTTAATACTTATTCTTTAAATACATTTGTTTTCATGTATAAAGAATGCATTTTTTTCATATTAGGTAGCAGAGGGCTTTTCTGGGAAAGAAAGAATGGGAAGGAACCAAATATATTTTCATATTCAAACCAAACATTGAGACTGGTAGTTTCTATATATTTCAAATTTCACGTATCTAGATTTCAGGTGACAAGCAAATACAGCTGCAGACTAAGAAACATAGATGCAAAAAATTGCTTGATATGAATAATTAGAGATAATGAGCTTGTGTTGCTTCAGATCTGCCTGTTCATGCTGTGCATTTGTGCTGATGGAAGTAAAAAAAAAAAAAAAAGTGCTGGACAGCTCATTGCCTTCCCCAAGGATAGAAATATCTACATTTTAGAAAAAGAAATATGCCACCTGGGTAATAATTTAAATATATGAATATAAAGTTTCTGACTTCTATGAGGTATTATCAAAGTCAAATCCATCGTTTTGACAGTACATCATGTATGGTAGCTATAGATCTCAGTCCTTTCGTAATTAGCAAGTTTATGAGGAAGTAATGGTCCATTATTCTCTTCTAAATTATTTGAAATTTGTCGTGTCTTTAGAAAGGGTGACTTTCAAGTTCACAAGTACTTTGGTAGGTATGTTTTGAAATAAGTTGTTCTGAAACCAAACAAGGTGATAGTAACAGCAGAACAAAAACCCAACAACATGAAATTTACACTCTTTATAATTCAGATTTTTAAATCTTCTTTAAAATTATGTCTCTTTTCAGCCAATTTAGCTTCTTGAGGTAAATTGACTTTTTCTTTTCCTTTCAATTTTTCTTTTTCTCTTTTGTTTTCCATTGAAGAAACTGAAAAAATAAACACATTTCAGTCATTTTACTTTTCTAAAAAGTGCTCTTGAGAAAATATCCTAACACAAAATGACAAGCTTTTTTAAGGTGGTAAAGAAAAACCTGATGGTTTCACATTAAAACACATGAACTGAAACTGGAAATACATATATGTTTTAAAGGCAGAGTGGTTTACACTCAAAATTAACCCACATAAAGATAGATTGTAATCTGTAAACAGAAATTGTGGGGTTCATCTGACATAATTGATTACAGCTTCGCTGAATTAAAGAAAAAGACACTGGTACCACTTGGTTATCTATCCGTGAGTATTTCATTCACCTGCATAGGTTACAGTGCATTCAGATTTTTCTCCAATGTTATAAAATATGATTTGACTTTTCCATGATCACATTACCATAATTGATTTTTCCCAATGCTGATTTTAAAATGCCAAATCTGTTTCTATTGTCTCAGTCACATTGTCTTCAGGCCAGATAAAATCTTTTTTGAATGACAACTGAAAAAAAATGTTGAAATAGATATTAAATTTGCCTATGCCAAAAGCAAAGGAATTTTATTAAGCTACATGTATCACATTCTGTTATAGTGTTATTTTATTTCCAAAATATTATAAAAATTGGACTGAAAAGAGCTTTCAAATAAGTCTTTTACTTATGTTTTTCTTAGTACTTTTCTCAATGGACCAACACTTTTGATGCTTTTGAAATTTTGTTAATTACTTTGTATTATAAGTCATATTTGTTTGTTTAATTCAAGCAGATTATTTTCTCTTGAAAAGCTTCTATGGTTACTAGAANAAAGAAGGTGGTGAGGCACTGAGACGTTGTCCAGAAAAGTTGTGGGTGCCCCGTCACTTTTAGTGATCTAGGTCAGGTTGGATGTAGTGTTTAGTAACCTGATCTTTTGGAAGATGTTACTGCAAAGGGGGTTAAAATAAATGATCTTTCAAGTCCCTTCAAACACAAAACCTCCTATGACTGTATGATTCTAAGACTGCAGTCGCACTTTCATATTCTTCAGCTGTGTAGTTTCATTAGATGATTTCAGCAGATTGGTCATAAGTTAAATAAGTAAACTGTTTTTTTATATATAGCAAACTCTGTGCAGATTTGAGTGAGTTACAGCTTTGAGTAATATGTGTGCCTATGTTATTCCTTTCCCAGGGCAGTACATGGCATTTCCTGTTGTTGGACTTCATTACTTTCTTGTTAGCCCATTTTTCCAGGCTGTTCAGGTCCTTCTAAATGGCAACATACCCATCTCACCTACAGTGAGTTTTGTAGAACTCACAGTCTTGCTGAGGGTGCACTTCTTCTCCTGTCACTCAGGTTAAACAGTGCTGAATTGGCTGATGGCTGGGACACATTGCCGGTGACTGCTGTCCATCTGGACTTGATGTTGCTGATCACAACCATCTCAGCCTAGCAGTTCTGATTGCTTTCAACCTGACTCACTGTCTATTTTCCTGTTTGCTAAATATGTTATGGGTGCCAACAGTACGAAAATTCTTACTGACCTCTTGGCTTGAGCTATTTACCACTAGTTAGGGACAACAGTTAAGTTGCTAGAAAAGGACCTTAGTCAATCAGGAATATAGTTCAGTTAAACCTCCTTTGCCTGATAAAAATAGAAGAAAGAAAGATGAAGAAAGATTTATATTGATCAGAAGCACATAGTTTTATTTTTTTTTAATTATTTACAAAGATGATTTCCTCAAGACTTAATGTCTTCTCCAGTTATTTAACTAGTAGTTATTTGACTAGTAGTTAATTAAGGTCCTCTGATGAAGATTTTGTATGGGTGTGAATTCTTAAATTGTGTGTTTTCTGACTTATCTTTTGCATGGTATAGAAGAAAGCTAAGTTAAGTGCCTAATAGTAATTGCATCTAAATTCAAAATGTTTGTGCATCAGCTTGTCCATGTGACTCCCTGCACATTTTGTTCTCATTAAAATGCCCCAGGGAATCTGCTTTGAATAAAACTAACTAAATAACAAAGCCATGCTTGAGATTAATCCTCTTTTTGGAAGAAACACTTAATAAGGATACACATATTAAATCTACTCAGTCTGTCCACAATAATATTCATGATCCTTATTAAGAATATGAAAACAGAAAAGTAAGAAACATAGTTTGCATTTTACTTTCCATAAATTAGCACTGAGTTTAATGACCTATGAAACTGCCTCGAAGTTTGCATTAGTTAAAAAGACAAATTTGAATAAGTTGAGTTTCATTGCTGACAGTAAACCAAGATTAAAATTCATACAGAAGAAATTCTGCCTTTGACTAATATGGTAAGTTGCCTTTCAGTCTCACAGATATTTAATTGCTTATTTAACTTTATTAATAACATAAATCCAGTATGATATTGCCTGGTAGTTCTTGACACTGTTTCTTAGAGATTTTTTTAAATGTAGAGGGGTTTACTTAAAAGCCATGTGTAGATAGAGGATATACACACACACACATATATACACACACACGTATATATACAAATAAATACATACACACTATCTTGGTATGTCATGACAATTGTGGTGTTTTCACTTTGAAGGAATCTTAATTTAGAATTAGGTAGTAAAGACAGTTTTGAAAGGAAGATTTCCTCACCCTAGGATGAAATGGTTATTACNGAAGAAAAGACTCCAGGGAGAGCTTGTGGTGTCCTTTTAGTACTTAAAAAAGGGTTAAAGAAAAATGGAGAAAGACTTTTAGTCAGAGTCTGTAGTGACAGTACAAGTGGCAATGATTTTAAATGGAAAAAGCAAAGGTTTAGATTGGACAAAGAGAATATNATCTGACACAAAAATGAGGAGATGTCTGAAGAAACTGAAGCCTATGGAAAACCATCCAGGAGCAGGCTTATCCTGGAGGATGGCAGGATGGGGAGAGAATTGATGCTTGAGCAGGGGAAAAGTGAGAGAAGGAAGGAGAAGCAGAATGCAAATGTTGTGGAGACAGCCCCCACCCTCCAATCCTCCCCTCCACTTCTTGGGTGGGGAAGGTAGAGGAGTCAGGAACAGTGATATGGAATNCCCAGGGCAGTACATGGCATTTCCTGTTGTTGGACTTCATTACTTTCTTGTTAGCCCATTTTTCCAGGCTGTTCAGGTCCTTCTAAATGGCAACATACCCATCTCACCTACAGTGAGTTTTGTAGAACTCACAGTCTTGCTGAGGGTGCACTTCTTCTCCTGTCACTCAGGTTAAACAGTGCTGAATTGGCTGATGGCTGGGACACATTGCCGGTGACTGCTGTCCATCTGGACTTGATGTTGCTGATCACAACCATCTCAGCCTAGCAGTTCTGATTGCTTTCAACCTGACTCACTGTCTATTTTCCTGTTTGCTAAATATGTTATGGGTGCCAACAGTACGAAAATTCTTACTGACCTCTTGGCTTGAGCTATTTACCACTAGTTAGGGACAACAGTTAAGTTGCTAGAAAAGGACCTTAGTCAATCAGGAATATAGTTCAGTTAAACCTCCTTTGCCTGATAAAAATAGAAGAAAGAAAGATGAAGAAAGATTTATATTGATCAGAAGCACATAGTTTTATTTTTTTTTAATTATTTACAAAGATGATTTCCTCAAGACTTAATGTCTTCTCCAGTTATTTAACTAGTAGTTATTTGACTAGTAGTTAATTAAGGTCCTCTGATGAAGATTTTGTATGGGTGTGAATTCTTAAATTGTGTGTTTTCTGACTTATCTTTTGCATGGTATAGAAGAAAGCTAAGTTAAGTGCCTAATAGTAATTGCATCTAAATTCAAAATGTTTGTGCATCAGCTTGTCCATGTGACTCCCTGCACATTTTGTTCTCATTAAAATGCCCCAGGGAATCTGCTTTGAATAAAACTAACTAAATAACAAAGCCATGCTTGAGATTAATCCTCTTTTTGGAAGAAACACTTAATAAGGATACACATATTAAATCTACTCAGTCTGTCCACAATAATATTCATGATCCTTATTAAGAATATGAAAACAGAAAAGTAAGAAACATAGTTTGCATTTTACTTTCCATAAATTAGCACTGAGTTTAATGACCTATGAAACTGCCTCAAAGTTTACATTAGTTAAAAAGACAAATTTGAATAAGTTGAGTTTCATTGCTGACAGTAAACCAAGATTAAAATTCATACAGAAGAAATTCTGCCTTTGACTAATATGGTAAGTTGCCTTTCAGTCTCACAGATATTTAATTGCTTATTTAACTTTATTAATAACATAAATCCAGTATGATATTGCCTGGTAGTTCTTGACACTGTTTCTTAGAGATTTTTTTAAATGTAGAGGGGTTTACTTAAAAGCCATGTGTAGATAGAGGATATACACACACACACATATATACACACACACGTATATATACAAATAAATACATACACACTATCTTGGTATGTCATGACAATTGTGGTGTTTTCACTTTGAAGGAATCTTAATTTAGAATTAGGTAGTAAAGACAGTTTTGAAAGGAAGATTTCCTCACCCTAGAATGAAATGGTTATTACATCACCATTCCTACTGTTTTTTTCTGATGAGAGAGAACCTCTGTGACAGGTATCTAGGTTGAATTAAACACTTATTGGTGATATTTTCCTAGACAATTTGGGAATTTTGTTCAAGAATCTGACACAAAAATGAGGAGATGTCTGAAGAAACTGAAGCCTATGGAAAACCATCCAGGAGCAGGCTTATCCTGGAGGATGGCAGGATGGGGAGAGAATTGATGCTTGAGCAGGGGAAAAGTGAGAGAAGGAAGGAGAAGCAGAATGCAAATGTTGTGGAGACAGCCCCCATCCTCCAATCCTCCCCTCCACTTCTTGGGTGGGGAAGGTAGAGGAGTCAGGAACAGTGATATGGAATTCAATCTGGGATAAAGGGGAATGGGGTAGGGAAGAAGCTCTTTTACAAGGAGAAGAAGGGGGTCATTGTTTCTCACCATCCTAGTCTATTTTGACTGCTGATAAATTAAATTTATTCTTCTCAAATTTTGTCTGTTTTGCCCATGCTAGTATTTGGTAAATGAACTCCCTGTCTGTTTTGACTCATAATGTTTTCATTGCCATTTCCTCACCTGTTGAGGAGGGGGAGTGAGAGAGAATCTGTGTGTGTGTGTGGCAGATGGCCAAAGTCAATCCATTACAGACTTTTTTACAGAAAGGTACTCAGTTTGAAAAATATATCCACAGAGAAATTATTGTATAAGGAGTAGAAAAGTGTTCCTGAATTGATTGATTGATTTACTTACTTATCTGCATTTTTTTAATACCTGTTTGTCATTCTGGATGTTATAAAAAATGGAACTCCTATGGTTAGAGTGAATTTTTGTTATAAGCTGAAGGATTTATATAGTAAACCCAGTGTAAAATCTATAAAATAACATGAAACAGAGAACAGTATACAGTGTTGCAATTTTGGATCAATCTTTAACAAGTAGACCCAGCTGAAAGTCCTCTAGAGTTCCAAATTCTCCTGACTTTTTTTCTCAAACTCTTGCTCAACAATGGACAGCTAATGTAATGTGAAAACTGTACAAGCTGGAAAGTGCAGTGTAAATAGGTCATGACATTCCTCAGTGGATCAAAGAGAAAATGTCCTTTGTGAAAATCAGACAGAATGCTCAATGAAAAGAAACCAAAAAGAAATAAACCAGGGTAAAAGGAATAAAACAAAAAAAAGAAATAAACTTAGTCTACATTTGTCCTACATTAATTGAGCACCAGTTGATGTATTTAAATAATGAGCCTAGCTCTTCTATACTTTTGTATGTTCACAAAAGAGAGTTAATTATCTCCAGAGAATAATTCAGATTTTTAATTTAAATAATTTTCTGTGTTAAATATTTCTGTGAAAAAGCTTTGAAAAACATAAAAATCATACCACATAAGAAAGGACTCAGTGTATAAACTTGGTCTTGCTCTTGTCTACCTTTCACCACACTATTGACTTTCTCCTACTTAGAAGAGTGTAATCTAGTTTTCGAAATCAAAGGCTCAAAAGATTTGAAAAGCTGAAATGAAGACTTGCTGTACATATTAATTATGATAATCTCTTTAACTGCATAATTTTCTGACATTTTTCCAATAAGATCTGCCATTTAATGTACATAGTTAATAAAAATTATCAACACTGTGCAGTAATTCACATTTTAATCTGCATGTCATGCAGAAAAAATTTGCAAATTCCCAATCAACCAAACAAAACCATAATAAACCCCCCACCTCAAACACAAAAACCATCAACAAATCACAAATGCCTATAGTCCATTCTGAGTGAAAACTGAAGTAGAAGCAGGAATTTATGTCTGTTATTTGCCAAGGTTAACTATGAACACTCACTTATTTTAGCACAAATTAAAAAAAAATGAAAAATGCAGAATTCAGATATAATGAAATTCACAAGTATCAAAATTTGCCAATGAATTTTAAAATATTTCTGAACAACCCCAAAGGAAGACAAAACTGTGAAATAAAACTATTAATCTTAGAGTGATACATTAATCATATGCTACTAGCTGTTATTTAGATAGTAGTATTCAGTATGGGAGGAAATTTTACAAAATATTTGTGAAATACATGTATTTTAGATTCCCTTATGATATCCTATAATTTGTCTTTCCAGGGAACAGAAGTGTAGTTGAAACCTCTTGTAAAAGCTGCATTAATTGGATGGTGCATTCCAGGCTATCACAAGTGAACAAGGAAATACCAAGAGGATTTTGCAGAAAGGAAAAATAAATAATGCAAAGCTAGTTATATCTTGGTTTCTTTCTGAATGCTCCTAAGTACTGGTTGTTCAGGGTTTTCAGCACAGAAACCTCAAAATATTTGAGGTTTCAAAAGCCATTTTTTTAATTTTTCCTTTGGTTTCAGAATACTTTCAAGATCATTAAACTCTGTTCTTCAAATACTCAAATATTTTCTTGTCTTCTGGGTATTTGCTCAGGTATAAGTACCTATATGTCACACAATGACTAATTAAAAGTTTATATTCCTTTTATTTGTGGTAAGGAGTAAGCTTTGAAAAACTGTAGGAGAAAAGATGTCTAGATATCTTTTAGCTTACATGGAAACTAAAAAATAAAAAAAAACATAGATACAAAATTAGTTGTAGTTGTAATTGTGAATATTTTGGTAACTAGTACAACTCATAGAAATGGCCATTCAGAAAGGAATGTTTTATGCTTGTCTTGATATGAGTAATAAAATCAAGATGAATAATGCTGTTCTTGACTGAAGCAAACCAGAAGAATTAAATTGACTAATTCTTGGTAAAATGAAAATTTTTCAGCTGTACTTTCACTAAGGGTAGAATATTAGTTTTCACTCTTAATGGAAGTACGCACTTGTCTATATATAGAAAATATGTAGCACATTTGAATGCACAAGATTCCCTGGGAATAACCTTTGACCAGAAGAGATATAAAATTGCAAAATATCTGTGGTTTGGCAAATGTTATTTCAACAAATTCTGGCAAAAAAATTTAGACTATCTGGCCAAAGACATATGACATATAAAGGCATACAAAGACACATAAATGAACATTGTTGATGTAATAGAACTGATATTTTTTTCCTTGAAACAGAGACCATTATTTTTTTCTTTATGAAGTTTTTTCTCAAAGTGATGAGAAATTTATTTACAAACCTCTAATCATTATCAACATTTTTAATTCTCAAAACTTCAATGTGGGCAAAATATTCTCAAATTTTCATAATCATGAAGAGAACTGTAATGTGTCCAGAGCTGTTTCCTTGCATTTTTCTCACAAACACCACTGTTCAGTTCCACGGTACTATAAGGATGAATAGAAGACCAAGGTTAAACTTTTTTTTACTACCTTTTAGGTTTTATTGAATCATGCTGAATATCAAAGAGGAGTAAATAATTTCAGGTGGACTTGGAAAATTTAGCCTTGAGTATACTAGAGAAACATCTGAAAGGCAAAGGAAATTCATGCCATGTTCTCGTTACTGCCATAGCTGCAATAGCTCAGTTCTGTGTGAGGATATGTATTGAAAGGCTATTGCAAAATCAGATTGTGTGGCAATTTTGCAAACTATCTTTTCCTGTTATGGTCCAGGTTGCCTAGAGGTGATCTGAAATGAAGAAAGCCAAAAACAGTAGCTTCTTCAGTAACCCTCCTCTTGTCCGGGAGATCATAAGTGGTGAAACAGAAGCTATTTGCAGAGAAGGGTCTTGAATTCTGTTGACTGAACTTCACTGACATACATCAGAATGCTGAAACTGCCAATACAACTTGGACTAAGCCCAGCATTATGTATTAGCAGTGTTAGCTGGTTTCTGGGGCCTAAGAGTCAAAGAATCGTGTTATGTTTAATCCTGCACTACACATTGGTCTGGTGTGGAATACTAAACTAGAAGAGACAATTTTAAATGATTACAACAGCTGTTTCAGAAGATTAAATCTGTCAGAAAAACAAAGGGAAACAGCTTACTTTGTAAGTTTTCATTAACTGCCAAAACAATTCCTAAATCCCAGGAAACACTCTCAAAGTGCCACAATTTTTCTTCTTTTTCTGTTTTATTTCACAATTGTATATACACAGAATTTATTTCAAGGCTTTCTTTTCTGGAAGAAAGGCATAAAAACCTTAGAGCTTTTATAACTTCTTCTGGTTGCAGTATTAAATGTAACACTATAAAAAAAATCCTGAAATCATTGATCCTCTATGGAGGGATGAAGGAAGCAAGGTATCTGTCTTCCAAAACCTCTTTCACAGGCCATCTTTGTACACTCAGAGAGTGTATAGTAATAATATAGGTATAGATGAACACTCAGTTTGTAGCAGTAAAACACAGAATATCAAAAGGCAAAAAAAAGCACACCAGAAAGAAGGAGAGAAGAGGTGCAAACAATTTTTTAAGTCCTCTCTGCCATGTCTAGAGCAGAAAAATATGTCACATTACCTTGGTGCTGATGTTGTGGCCACAGGGTAGAATGGTGGAGATAAAACAGAGAGATTTGTTTTGTATTTCAATCTTCTAAGAAAAACAGCTTTGAATAAAACTATAGGAATTTGTTTCATCTCTGTAGATGGGTAAATGTATGTTGCTGTTAGTAGAAGCAGGTCAGAGGTTTGTATTTAGCTACAGGTCCTGAAAAATTTATCAGCTGTGATTTGCCTAATTTGTGGAAGAGTCTGGAGTTTTTATTTCTTTTCCTATCTTTAAGACCAATGTCTTACTAACAGAAGATTTTGGTCTAAACTGTTTTAGTTTTTCTTAGCTTTTTCACCACACAATTACTGTGTGATGTAGCACAATGTTATGTACTTTCAATATAGATATGCAATTAATTGATAGTGAAACACGACTCTTCTGTGCAGTGCAAAGAGCGACTCCAGGATAATGATGTAATGTAGAGGAGTGCAATCACAGAATAAATGCAGAAGTTTCACAAGAGCGGGGGTAGGGTGAAAACAGAGAGTTCAGGGCTATTAACTAATCACCAACAGTCAATTATTTTTTTAAAGGAATGCAACTTTAGGACCTGGGTAAATTTAGTCCTTTTACAAAGGACAAATAAAAAAATAAACAAGAAACAGACATAAAAGACAACATGTAAAATCTGGTATAACATGGAACTACAGGCCAGTGAATAAAAAATTATGTAGTGGTTTCTGCAAAGTATGAAAGATTATTCTTAAAAGGCCATAAGATGAGGAAGAAAGCATCACCATCACTATCACCATCATTCTGTTGGTGAAGAGCTCCAAAAGTTGATGACTCACCCCAACCTTCCTTCTTGCTGAGGAAGAGAACAATCATCAATCTTAGATGCTCTGAAACTAGAGAGGTACTTAAAGGATAAGAATAAAAACACATATGGGAATAAATACAACTTTTCCCATCCTGATCATAAACTCCATCCATTACAAAACTGACAGTTCCTTTTCCACTGAATATTGTGTTTTTGCTGAAACAATATTTAGAAAAATTAGTAATTTCCAAATCTCTTAATAATATTAAACAGAAGTATTTGCAATACTCCTGGAATGAGTCTAGCAGAGGTCTTAATGTTTAGGGGCAAAGATGTTTAGGGGAGATGGTGGGGGAGAATCTCTCTTATGAGAGCTCAGCCCTGAGAAAACTGGAAGGAGACCTTGTCAATGTCTATAAGTATCAGAAGGGAGATTGCCAAAAGGGTGAAGCCAGGCTCTTCCTGATGCTACCAAGCAATAGGACAAGGGGTAATGGGCAGAAACTGATATGCAGGAAGATCTATGTGAGTATGAGAAAAACTTCTTTACTCTAAATGTAGAAGCGCACTGAACAGATTGCCCAGCGAGGTTGTGGATTTTCCCTCACTGGAGTTAATTCAAGATCCATCTGGTCCCAGTCTTATACAATGTACTCAAGCAGGATAACCCTGCTTGAGCAAGGGGGGTGGACCGGATGACCCAATGTGGTACCTCTCAACCTTATGCATTCTGTGATTCTCTTGGTCACCTTCTCTTATGCACCATGCCTTCAGAATAACCACAAAGAACTTCTAAAAACCCTTAGAGTTTTATCTCTGTCTGTACCTTCAGTGTACATATTTATTGCCAAGTTTTCACATAAGCAATTTTTTTATAACCAATAAGAAGAAGGAGGAACATCTAATCTGGGATCCATGTCATATCTTAAATTAATCAATTATATTGTACTAGGAAAACGCCTACATTTTTTAACATAAATTTCATAAAAAATCCAACCAAACAAAACTTCCAAGTATTTTGGCATTGCAGACAATTACAATAATGTGAGATGACTTAACCAGTGTATGTGCACTGTGAACATGTGCAAGGAATAATGGTTATAAATATTGTATCATTACAGACAGACAGTGGCAGTTTGCATGTAGTGTTTCAGTTTAAAGGCTTGGAAGTTTATAACTGTAGAGAGAGGCTTCAATTTTATTGTTTTAGCCTAAATGCATATATTAAATAGTCTCTAAGCATTAAGTTTTATGGTGTATACATATATTGACTGGATTCTTGGATTCTCAAAGGAGTTCCTTTCTTGAGTTAATTTAGTCTTTATAAACCTAAAAATCCAGTATACAGATTGGCAAGGTGCCAGGGAATAGTATATTAAAAAATCAGCAAGAAACACTTCTCATGTAAAATTTTAGACTGGGGACATCTATAGCTGAATTAGTCATTCCAGGAAGTCTTTGGAGATGATGGAAACAAATAGATTCTTTTAGGCTGCTTCTTATTCTAAAGTATATGTTTAAAATAGGTGAATTGAATCTTAGCCCACAAGACATATTTAATCTTCTTCAAACTACAAAGAATATGTAATGTGACCACTGAGAAGTGGAAACCTGTGTTGTAGATGGCTGAAGCCGTTCTAGATGAATCCTGTTATTCTCAACTACTAATCAATTCCCAAATCTTTTCCAGAATTTCTGCAGTGAACATATAAAAACATTTTGTTAGGCTGTGCTAACAGATGATAGGATTTTTCACTTGCTGCCTCCATTTGTGTGCCTTTTTAAAAACTAGGTTTAGAACCCAACTTTTTCTATGAACATGTACTACCACAAAATCAATCTAATTTAGAAAATTTCAAAGGCATAAAAATATTCTTTTTTATTTTATAAAGAAGGAAAGATTGAACCAAATTGCAAAGTAAACAAAGAATCCAGTTATAATCAGAGTATTACCAATTATTCTAATTCAAAAAGTGAAGAAAAAACATATTAACTGATGTGTATAAAACTATGTTTTTAAAAAAAGAACCTAACATTACTGAAAAAGTTGTATGTTCAAGAAAGAAAAAAATATGAAAAATTGGAATTTTTCTTTAAAATATTCTATAAATTTACAATCATAGCAACCTTAACAACAATAAAAACAATAAGTATTATTATTGAAATATATTGAAATATATTGAAATATATTGAAATATATTGAAATATAAAACACAGAAGCATAAAGCTACAGTACAGTAAGGTAGAAGAAAAAAATGCAGTACTCTTTCAGATACATGAATGTCCTGAATTGGTACCCTATTTCTAACAGGAAATTTTTATTTCCAATTTCTATTTTCTATCCTATTTCTGACCATAAATGGATACCATAAAAGAGGAAGGGCAGGGCAAATACCTCTTCCAGGAATATGTCTCCTAGGAATGTTCCAGATTTAATCTAGTGCCACCTCAACTGATTTCTTCAGATATACTACCTGCACAGCAGGTCAGTAAAACTTTATTTGTTCTGAACCTGGTTTGTATTACCTCCATCTGACAGCCCATAGGTCTATATTCTTTCTCTGGAGATGGCTTCTGGCTTCTCTGAGATAGTCAGGTTAGCAAAACTGTTAAAAGAAGAAGGAGCATGCATTTTTAAAATCTGACCATAATTATTTTGCAGCCAATGACCAGAAAGGCTGCCTAACATAAGCGATGAGAAGGCAGACAGTGAAACTGTGAAACATGTAGTGGCAAAACCATTTAGTATTCTATGTATTGGAGAAGAGGTTACAATCCCTGAAAACTCCTGTATGCCATAATGCCTGTCATTTTGCTTCAAGGACCATGGAATTTTTTTTTTTTTTTTTAATTCAGTAAGGTGGAAGTTTTGTAAAGAACAACGGTTTTACAAACCAAGATTTTATGCCTGCAATAGCTGCATCTTTCAGGCACAGAACAAATTATAAAGATATAATATCTCATAGATTTCAATATCTCCATCGGTATTCTAACAAACTAAATTTCTCTTCTGGGGCCCTCCCAGAAAACTACTGATATTTGGAGGCTCTGCAGCATTTTCAGACTAAAGCTTTACTTTGATAGATTGCTGCCTCGGGGAAAGTGGAAAGATAATGAGCCAGAGAAAAGAGTGATCTGAGGGAAAGAATGCAAGAGAGGGAAGCTGACAGTAAGTCTTAATTTAAGGCTGAAATCTGAGAAAGAATTTAGGTTCAAGCTGTTTCTTTATGGTAACTGAGACCACCAGTCAACCTTGAAGGTTCCTGTGTTTTTGCCAGGATGATTTCAGCATCTGTGTTTCCACTAAGGGCATGAACTATACTGTTCAATTTATTCCTGATATAATCCAAATACTTCTTCTCAAACTGGAAATTGGCCTTTACTGATCACACCTGCAGGATTGCAACTCACATATTCTAGCGTGAGTCTACTAAATAAGCTAGATGTGAAAGGTTCCAGAAGCACTGTAAGAAGGCACTGTATTGTGCTTCACATCAGGAAATTATCTATTTTAAAAAAAAAAGCTGTCACTCTTATTCTTCTCAAATTCCCACAACAGAGCGCTGTGCACCCAGAGGTCTGGATTTACCTGGCCACGAGTTTTTAAGCACTGGCCTTTCTCTATTGAGAAGATCTGTTGCAAATGAGATGAGAGGAGTCAGTGAAACTAGTAAAGAATGTTTTGTGATTTTCCAGCTTGGAAAAGATAACTATGTCTATAAGAAGTTAAATTGCAGATGAATATTAGGGAGAAAATAAACTGACATTCAAAATTAAATCTATTGCATTTTGGAACTGTTTTATTAAACAATGTCAATATCCTCTCCAGTCAGTGAAACAAGAATGTCCGGGAGATGTTCTTTGTGATTCTATACTATATAGGAAGGCATGATCTTTTACAGTTCATCGCTTCACTGGTACTCTGGACTTTGGATTTTATAAGAAAAATCCCTATTCCTTGTCTAAGAGCTAATTTAGGAATGTTCAGATGCACTCTTAATTTAGTGTAAGTAATAAACTGGAACTTCAAATTTTATTCCATGTAGTAATCTTTTTACTATGTTACATTTCTTTGAACTGTAAAAAAAAATCCAGTGAGAAGCATTTCTGAAATTATTAACACTAATTTTATTATCGTGCACATGTCAAAGATTATGAATTTCATTTTAATACTGAATGGAGAATTTTTCACTGACATGTTTTCCAGCATATATGCACTTTAAAGTGACAATTTGAACTTATTGTTGTTCTAAAATTGTGACTATATGTACTTGTTTTAAGCTCTTTTTCATCCTTTCACATTACTTAGTCCACAACAATAGTAAAATTATGGAGTGAGAGAGAAGAAAAACACCTAAAATTACAGTTTGACAAGATGCAAAGGTAGTGGAAGGAACTAATAAAAGACAGGAGATATATGTCATCATAGTAAAAAACATCTTGAGTAGCAGCTGCAGATTTTCTTTAAAACTGAAAAAAAAATTGCCTATATATATATATATGTATATATTATATAAAATGTACAAACAATAGTTTTAGGCCAGGTTTTCCTGTATACAGAGAGTATCTAGTCTTTAGAGGATTTAATACTGCAATGAAATGAATTGCTGTATATAGAACTGTAAAGTAAATGACTAATTGTCAATATATTTCAATTTAAAATACTGTCACAGTTAAGTAACAGCCTGCAACTCTGACAGTGTCTTTCCAGCTGTCTCTTGGTATGAGACTGGTGCTCAGGTCAGACTGGTTTAGCTTCTAAACACTGTATAACTTCACAAATATTTCAGTTTATCATTTGAGCTTTCCTGGCTCCTTGATACACATTTTAGAAACCCATGATAAGCCTCAGAGACCATTTTATAAAGGCTAGGGAAGTTAATGGTGAGGTTTGAATGTAATTTTTAGGTAGAAGATACTAAACTTGAAATATGATAACGTATTTCTGTGCAGTTGCTCTCTGGACATATTGAACTTGGTACATACTAAAATGAACAGACGGGACTTTTAGGGAGTCTAAGGTTTTTTTCCTTACTCTATTTCTTTCCTGACACAAACATATGATGCACAAACTTGAAAAGAATGACTGTGAAATACAAAAGATTTGACTAATATCTAGAGAGTCTGTTGGTTTGCCTCTCTACAGGGAACAGTGTGTTGGACCAGTAATGCATCAGGACATGGTAAATTTGTGCATGCATTGTCTTAATGTGCTTGAAAAAACCCTACAGTCTTGTGCAAGTAATTTTTTTTTTTTTTTGCAATTTATAGCCTATACTAAATTAAAAAAAAAATCTAATAACACTCAAAGAACAATTGAGTCTTTATCTTTTGATTAAATAACTTATTTGAATATTTTTCAGAAGAAAAGAGACTATGCTGTTCTGTACATTACAGTTGTCTGGCATATTTTCTGTTGTTTAAGCACCTTATAAGAATATTTTTCTTACAGTGCTAGAAAACAAAATAAGAGAGTGTAAAAACAGTGATAGTGAAAGCTATCTGTAGGTATTAATTTTAAAAAAAGGAAAGAAAAAAAAATGTATTCTAAAATTTGTATTTTGCACTGTCCTAATCCCCTTGTTACAAGCAATATCTTTCTATTAAATTATTTTTTCAATCATAAAATCATGATTATAGTAAGGCATATTGAAGCTTGAGTTCAGTAATTTTATTTTCTGGAGTGCAGATGGATGTGGACTTCAAAGAGGATTTAATTACAACATTCATTTGCTATTTAAAAGATCTTATTAACATTTAGAAGCTATTGCTAAGAAAAAAACCAAGCAAAATGTTCTTGCAAAAAATTTTCTGGAGAATAATGTGGTGTGATTTAAATATGCTCTCATTTATATTGGGTAGCAGTACAACAGCAGCCCAAACCAAAGCTGACAATTGCTCTCCAGCAGTGATCTATAACACTAGTTATCCATCAAGACTTCCACTGAGAGACTCCTCTTATGATTTCACTGATGAGATTCTGTATTCCACTTCCTTTGAAGTCAGTTTATTTCGCTATCCCTGGTCCTCACCAAGACTTTAGGCTATCATTTGTCAAAACTTTCTAAGTCTGGCAAAATAAGAACCAGTTGACAGCAAAATTTTATCTCAGTGGAAGTTCATGTGAATTACTAGTGCATGTGTCAAAAATGCTTGCTATAAATATGAATATTATTCACAGTTTTATTCAATACCAATCCATAATTCTCCTCCAACTCTCTTATAAGTTTCCAGGGTACTGAACAGAAGGAATGATGGAACAGAACCTGACACAAAAATTTAGGAGAGCACTTATGAGGGGAAAAAACCTGTGGCCTCTCTTGCACACTGGAATTTTTTATAAAAACAAAACAAAAAAGAAAAATAAAAGGCCAGTATGTCTCAAGTGCCTCCCACCTCTGCTGTTATTGCTCCAAGACTGAGGTGAGTAGTCCATAACACTGAAGTCACTTGAGAAGGCTTATAATGCATACTTAGTTCACCATTAACAAGAAGAAATAAATCATAACTGCCATTATATAATAATACATAGGTCTGAAAATAGATTTGCTAGCACTCTGGATCACTTGAGGACTCTGGGTACTCCCAGAAGTTTGTGACAAACTTCTCCATATGTCTCTACTCTCCCAAAAGGACTGAATAAAACATTGCAAACAAGTTTGTAAAAATAGCCTTTCAGAGGAGATGGTGACAACAGGACTAAACACCTACAACAGTAAATGTCCCAGTGCAATAGTGTGATTTAAATCCTTACTGTGAAAATAGAATGGTCCTGTCAAAATTTCCTACCCTTGGCAAATGCTAGTCCATGCTGTTGGCTGAATCACATTTTGACATGGTCTAGGAAAGTAACATGGCAATCAAAATCACACTGTCAGGCAAGCTAATAATTAAATAGTGAGGTCCCTGGCTTGGATTGTGTCAGGCTGTGGCTTACTTTACTAGTAAATCCTTAAAAATACATAAAATCCTTCCAATTCACTATGGATACCATAGAGAAGAGAAAAAGAATGTGACTATTGTCAAAATAACACATATCATCTGATATTTAGTAGCTGTATGATTTTCTCAGAGATTTAGTGGTCTCTTCATATTCAATGCCACCATATAGTTTTCTCTGTAAGGTTGTTCAAACCCTTTTTGAAGTGGTTTTAGTTTTCAGCATCCACAGTCGCCACAGCAAGCCTAACTCCATATGGAATGAAAAAGTCCTGTCTATTGTCTGCTCTGAACCAATGATCAATCTGTATCATCTGCTTCACTCTGCTCCTGGTGCTAGAGAATTAAACACATTCTAGGGTAGTTTCCCTGTGGCACTGTGCAGCTCTCATAGGTTGGATGTGATTTCAGCAACAGGGTGGTAGTTAAGGGTAAATGATCAGGGACAGATCTGGAAAAGACCCTGAGAGAGCCTGTAGAGACAACAGAGGGGACTCTACACCTGGCCTCAGGCCAACACGTGGTATCATTGTGCTGACCTACCTGACAGTGTTGTTGGCCCTGAAGGACAGAGGAGTCAAGTCTCTCCTGAACATTGAACTTACCTGTGACTAAGTGTTTGATAGCCGAGCATTGTAGTACTCACACTTCCAATTTAGTCCCAAACTGTGACAGGGAGACAGGATTTAGAGTCCCTTGTATATCCCACTTCAGTCATCTGTCTTCCATGCTGAACTATCTTAGTCTAGTGTTGTTTTTAGTTATATGAAACCATTATTGTTTAGAGGTCGTTCTTTATGACTCCTTTATACCTCTTCCATCTCTACCTTATTTTGAGAAATACTCATAGGTCATCATGGAGGTACACGATGGTTTGCTTTCAGTTCTTTTTACTAATAATCACATATTTTTGTTATTTCTTTTTTGAGTTGGGTCAGTAATTAACAAAATTATCTGTCACAGCACTACAATAAGCTTAATTCTATCAAGCTCAGAGCCAAAATGTAAAAGATCAAGATTTATTTTTTGTAGGTGTTTGCTTTACATCTATTTATGCATTTATTTATGTTTTTCACTATATCTCTTCAAAAACATATGAATATCTCAGTGAACTTAATCGTTTTTGTCTCCACTTCCTTTTCCACTACCATAAAGAGGAAATCTCTATTATTCTACGCAGAAATAATACTCTCGTAACAAGAGTAAATCAACAATAGCAAAACCTGGTCATGTGGTAAATTCTAGGTTACATTCTGGAAATCTTGCATCACATCCTAAAATGAGGTATGTCATCTGACTTTAAAACATACAGTGATGAGTTGAATTGTTTAGTTATGTGACCACAGTCACTAAACAAATGTAGGTAGACTTGGCTCCTCAATGTAATCTAGGAAATGATCTTCCCCACAAAATGAATAGTCATTAATGGTCTGATGCTCTGGACTATTACCTTCACTATTATGGCAGAACATAGCCAAGGTCATGCTTAATAACCACATTGATGAGGCAGTAATGTAAGCGAGAGATGTCCTTTTGTATAACTGGAAATCTGGAGCAATCAAAAGACTAGAGGCAGGTAAGATTTGGAAGGGATTAGAGATGAAGGAGAATCAGATTACCCAATAATTTGGTACTTTTTATTCGTAGCTGGATTGTGTGTTGACAATATAATTTAATCAATGGTGACCTCAATTCGATTTATATTCATACAGTAAAGAAGGGTTTTGAAAAATCACCCTCTTTACCTAAATTAAAATTTGCATTACTATAACCTACACATTTTATGCAAAAATCTCTCCTATTTATTTCATAGATGATTCCTCTTTACAGTTGCTGTTTAAACTAGAGCATTCCTTGTTTCAATCAACTTTAACTAATTGTTGAGTTTATTTTTTTATCCATTATCAAGTGCATCATATTGTTGTTACCAAAAATGTCTTTTTCTTTGTATCATTCAATAGGAACAAATGGTGCTTTAAGAATGAAACTAGAAGTAATGGCCCTACTCAGAGAAGCCTTAGGTCTAAATGAGATAGAAAACACAATGAGAAGTTGCAGCATGGAGGGGATGAATAAACAAAATGAAAGAAGAAAACAGAAGGGGGAAACTGTCCTTGGGAATGTTATTTAGGAATATAGAATAGTTCTTAAGATTTTTTAGCTTTTTTTTCCACATTACTTTGTTGTTGTTCCAGTCTTTGTAAACATGCAAAGTCAGACAAAAAGGTTTCACAGCATCATTGCAACATTTCCCCTCCCTCCCCACACATCCCATTAATCTTCTCTATTAGAAAGATTTATTCCAAATATTTAGAAGAATGGAGATAAAGTTCCAGAATTCCCATGAAGAGTAAATGTATGTAGATATAAAGATGAAAAAATTACAATAATGTAAAAGCAGAAGGCAGCAAAACTGCTGTCCTTTAGTGGAAATGCATACATTCATGTATATGTACACACCACCTGATATTGTCACATGTCAAACTCAACTGCTTCAGCCATTTTCATTATATCTTGTTTTTCAAGAGGATTAAGTAATGAGGGCAGAGTTTTTTAAAATAAGCATAATGAAGTAATAAATAGATTAAAGAATAATTATTTTAAACAAGATATATGTATCATGTAGAGACAAGCATAAAATATGGAAACTCTAGAAATTATAATAAAACAATTTTGACATTGGTATTCACCTTACCTTTCTTATGTGCATATTTTTAAAATATTACAATAAACAAACAAGCAAACAAACCTCTTCTTTAAGTAATAATTTTACTCTTCATATACTGTTGTTCAAATTAGAGTTCCATAAAATATGAAATTTCTTCCATTCGAGTATCTCTTCTTTTTTGATTATGATAGATCTATTTTCAATATTAATTCTAAAATTTTCTTTATTTTATCAATAATTGTTTTTTTTCCCAAGTGACATTTTTTATCAAAGAAGAAAAACATAAGAAGAAACTTCTCATTACTCCTCTTCCAGTGTGTTGAGATATGGCCAGTTGACTCTACTAAGTGTAACAGAGGCACCTAAATAATATAAAAAGAAATAAAAATTTATTTTTATTAAAAAGATAAGACATATATTGAACATTCAAGGTCGTTAGCCATCCTTCTTTTTTATTAATATGTTTAGAAATTCCTTACATTAATCAAGTGTAAGAAATATCATCATCATTAAAAAAAAATTAAAATTGAAATGAGAAAACTACATTATTAATCAAAATTTAAGCTTAGAAATTAAAATTATCCTTATAATACCTCGATAAATATAAGTATTCTATATATAGAACAAATACATCAGGTCATAAACAAAATTGTAGGAAAAAAGAAGCTGATAGCAAGCAGTTCATTCATGTATTTCTAAAGATATTTAGATAGAAAGAAAAGCATTCCTATTGTTTTCTGCCCAACTATATATAATTATTTATCATTTCAACTTTGAAACTCTTATTTCTTTCCTGATTCTTCTAAAGAAAGAAGCTATAGTATCTTTTCTTCCACACTTTCACAAGCAGAGGATGGCAATATCAGATGGACATCGACTGAAAGAGAAAAGAATAAATATTTCTGTATGAGAAAATGTAGTAACTTTTTAAATATGTAAAATTCCTATTGTGAAACAGCTAGGTTAACCCTTTGTCTGGTTCTTCTTACAGGCATCTAGCCAGGAACTAGCTGATACACTGTTAGCAATTCTTCAGAGATGCAGCATCTACACCAACATTGCTTTATTGGACTGAAATCAGAACATAAGTTAATTTGGAGCCTTGTAAATAGTGAAAAATATGATAAATCAAGGAAAATACAGGAGAAAAGGTAAAGCAAACATGAGAATCCTTAAAATAAATATTATCTGAAAAGACAATACAATAATAAAATAATTTAAAAAATTAATAATAATAATAATAGCACTGTTTTTATATACTAATTTGATTAAGTTTTTTTAATCCCCTTTCTAAGCATAAAGTTTGAAATCAATCTTGACCTTAAAGACACATAATTTCATTCTGTTTTGCATACATGTCCTCAAAAGAAAACCCCAGCNTTACATTAATCAAGTGTAAGAAATATCATCATCATTAAAAAAAAATTAAAATTGAAATGAGAAAACTACATTATTAATCAAAATTTAAGCTTAGAAATTAAAATTATCCTTATAATACCTCAATAAATATAAGTATTCTATATATAGAACAAATACATCAGGTCATAAACAAAATTGTAGGAAAAAAGAAGCTGATAGCAAGCAGTTCATTCATGTATTTCTAAAGATATTTAGATAGAAAGAAAAGCATTCCTATTGTTTTCTGCCCAACTATATATAATTATTTATCATTTCAACTTTGAAACTCTTATTTCTTTCCTGATTCTTCTAAAGAAAGAAGCTATAGTATCTTTTCTTCCACACTTTCACAAGCAGAGGATGGCAATATCAGATGGACATCGACTGAAAGAGAAAAGAATAAATATTTCTGTATGAGAAAATGTAGTAACTTTTTAAATATGTAAAATTCCTATTGTGAAACAGCTAGGTTAACCCTTTGTCTGGTTCTTCTTACAGGCATCTAGCCAGGAACTAGCTGATACACTGTTAGCAATTCTTCAGAGATGCAGCATCTACACCAACATTGCTTTATTGGACTGAAATCAGAACATAAGTTAATTTGGAGCCTTGTAAATAGTGAAAAATATGATAAATCAAGGAAAATACAGGAGAAAAGGTAAAGCAAACATGAGAATCCTTAAAATAAATATTATCTGAAAAGACAATACAATAATAAAATAATTTAAAAAATTAATAATAATAATAATAGCACTGTTTTTATATACTAATTTGATTAAGTTTTTTTAATCCCCTTTCTAAGCATAAAGTTTGAAATCAATCTTGACCTTAAAGACACATAATTTCATTCTGTTTTGCATACATGTCCTCAAAAGAAAACCCCAGCCACCAGAACACTNTGTCCTCAAAAGAAAACCCCAGCCACCAGAACACTTTTTTTTTTTTTTTTTAAATATGAATGAAATACTGTTACATTTTATTAATAATAAATAGATGCAGAAAAAGTAAAGAAACCTCTTCTGATAGGGAGAAGTATTTTCACTCCAGTTGTGATAGACTGATGGTCTGGGAACACCTCCACAGAAAATTGTGAATAAAATGGTGAATGTGATCTCTTTCCAAATCAAAGTTGCTGGACTTACTGAAGAGGAGCACAGGAAATCCCTCTGCACCTCTTGCTCCCAGAGATAAAAGTGACAGCACAGTGACGTGCAGACCGCACTGGAGCACTAGAGCGCTAGAGGTCAAGATTCTTCCCCAGCTGACTTCACAGAGACATAGATACCTCTACTCTATTTTCACTATCAACAACTGGAAATGCCTCACAGTACTCCCAGAGCCCGATGGTATGGATAGGTTTTCCTTTCAACCCACAGCTTTGCTGCAGATTATCCTCTGTCATGAAATCACGTTTTACCATTCAAAAACCCAGCTCATTGTACTCTGAGTGTGAATTAATGCACATACTGGCAATTCCAGGAACCATGAACTGGAATGAAACAGGAGGCAAAGCCATATTGTCAGTATAAATATGCCAATACGAAATACATCTAATTTTCAAAACTGCACAGAAGCTTGTCCTCTCCTAATGCTGAGTTAAGAGTTAGCTTCATCTGTGCCTGATAAGCACAGCTTTTATTAAGGATTTGATGTTTGGGTTGTTCAAAAGCTCCAAAGCCAATTTTAGAAACAGTGAGTTTAGAAACAGTTGGCAATATTGTTTAAATTATCATTAATGCTTAATTCATAACACTATATTTTAGGCTTGGAAATAATCTTTCTGGGAATTTAAAAAAGCAATTATGTTGCACCTGCTGAGTATTCAATACTTAATATTTTTAACTGGATAAATATAGACATGTTATAGTTACACTGGTTTTATTTAAAATTAGGTGATTTTCCAGATTTCAAGCTTTCTAACAATTAAATTATAGACAAAGGTTATTCAAGATCTTAAAGTAATGTCAGTAACATAGAAATTCAAAATCTTACAACAATCAGGATAAGTCTTCATTTCCACCTTCAATATATGTTTTGTTTTAAAATAACCTATTCCATTTACAGGAGTAATGTTTTTAAGGGAGTGTACTAGAGTATCATCCAAACTCTCTTAACTTACTATAGCATGTAAATCAGTTTAATGTACAATAAAGCTAAAAATATGCCTTAAGCCCTGAGATGCAAGAAATAAAATACTTTTTTTAACAACTCAGGGATGTCTAGATCACTGTTCTACAATTCTACTGGTGCTATTGGAAGAGGGTGGGTTTTTTTGATGGAAGCAAAGATGAATAGTAATTTATTTTTCTCTTTTTATTTTCTGGTTTTTTTCAAACACTGTCGCTTCTGCTTCTGGCTCCAAATTAATGGCTCTATTGATTTTCATCAGAAGGATTGGCAAGGAGATGTGGAAAATAATCCCTCCATTTTTTAAATAAAATTCTCTAAACCCATGACAGTTTTCAGAAATAAATCACATAAATTTATAAATAAATTATTAATTAAAATTATTAAGTTAATAGTAATTAATACTCATAAACACATACTATTTACTTTGCAGGATTTGATTTTGGCTTATTGTCCACTTGTTAGTTTAGCAAAGCGTAGCCCATCGCAGAGTGGTTAGCACTCTGGAGCTAAGACAAAGACAACTGTGTTCAAGTTCAACTTCCAAATCAAGCAAAACACTTAAAGCACCTACTAAATGAAATGCCATAATTGCAATAATTTAGTAATGTAGACCTAATATTTACAACCAGAGTTGTATTTTGATCTATGTTCTGACAAAAGCTTTGTCAAAACTATCATACTTTTCTGTGCTAGATTGCAATTTGAAGTTCAGTGCTAATTAAAATAATGACAGCTTTTGCTAGCTTTAGCTGGTTCTTAATCTCCAATTAAGACAGAAGGAAATTAGTATTATGCTACCAAAGGACACAGAGAAATACCCTAATATGAAGGCCAGGCTGGATGGGGTTTTGAGCAACCTGGTCTAGTGGAAGGTCCCCATGGCAGCGTGGTTGGAACTAAATCATCTTTAAGAACCCCTCCAACACAAACCATCCTATAATTCCATGATTCAATAAAGTTATTTTAATATTCTAGAGAGTAAAGAGTTCCAGTATTTTTTTTTAAATGAGAGCTAAAGAGCAAACAGTAATGAGTGGAGTACCTCAATACTCTCTAATGAGACAAATACTATTTAAGATCTGCAGATAACCCCAAACTGAGTGGCACAGTTGATCTCTAGAGGGACAGGATGTCATCCAATGAGGCCTTGACAGACTTGAGTAGTGGGCCCATGTAAATCTCATGAAGTTCAACAAGGCCAAGTACAAGGTCCTCAGCCTGAGCCAAAACAATATTCAGTATCAATAAAGACTGGGGGATGAATGGATTGAGAGTGGCCCTGCCAAGAAGGACTTGGGGGTGCTGGTGGATGAAAAGCTGGATATGACCCATCAGTGCACACTGACTTCCCATAAAGCCAGCTGTATCCTGGACTTCAAAAGAAGTGTGGCCAGTAGATCAAGGGTTGTGATTCTCGCTCTCTAATCCACTCTCGTTAGACTGCACCTTCAGTACTGCATCCAGTTCTGGGGCCTCCAATGCAGGAAAGAATTGATATGCTGGAGTGAGTCCATGGAGATGATCAAAGGCCTGGAATACCTCTCCTATGAAAAAAGGGTTTGGAGAGCAGGGTCTGTTCAAAAAACAAAGCTCTCAGAAGACTTGTCTTTCAATACTAACAGGGGTCTTGTAAGAAAGAGGGAAAGAATTTTTTTACCAGTAATAGAATCATAGAATGGCATTCCTGATTTTTCATCTTCACTGACATATCGCCTCAATATTATGAAATACATGGATGAAATAATACTTCCTACATTGCAATGACAATGCAAAAAGTCTTTGAAAGATCTAAATCTCATTCATTTAAACACAGACTCAGGAGTCATTAGTATATTGAGGAGTTCTTTGGATGACAGGACTGAAATTAATTTCAAGCTGGTGACATTTAAATTTAGGTGTCTGCTTCCATTATCATTAGTGGAGATCAGTGGAGCCCACAGAACAAATGCCATGTGAGGACCAAGTCTGTCAGCTGTCCAGACATAATTCATAATACTTTTTGAGAGGATTTGTTAGAGATCCACACAGAGATGGCACATATGACACTCAGAAGACCAACATCACTGTTGGATGGCAGCTGGAGGACAGCCAGTGTTTGCTATGGTATCACTCATCTTCTTGGACAACTCTGTTGAGGCATTTGAACAGAGTCCAGTGTATCTGTTAAATGTCTTCATGGAAGGCCAGGGAAGAATAACACTTGGCAAAGCTGAACTTCAAAATTAATTTAGTGGTTCATTTCCAGTTTATAGGCAATTCTCTTAATGAAAGGTTTTTACTGATCAGCATGACTGGACATCAGAAAGGCTTAAAACACAACAGAGACAAAGAAAAAATTACGTCCACAAAACATTTTGAACAGAAAAATCCCAAATTGTATTCGTTGTACTTGTACACATTTTCAAAAGTCCAAGCTTTATAATTCCTGCTTGACTAAAATAATCTAGAAGAAAGTGCATAAATATGGTGATGCAGCATTATGATGTAATGATAACATACTAAAATCAGATACTAAACACTTTCAAAAATATGGCCAAATCCAAATGTCTGCTGATGCAAGCAGTTCCTTAAAGAGACATAAATAAATCCTAGACTTGTTAAAAAGTTTTTATCACTGAAGTAGTTTAACGTTCTGGGACTCCACTGAAAAAGCAGAAGATTCAATATTTTAGTTTTTAATATTGGTAGATGAATTCTATATTTATATTACATCAATGAAACTGTGATATTTAGTTTCTTATCTACAGTTTCATTTTCTCAGCATAATCAGACAAATATACCACCAGGAACAAGTATAATTTGTTTTGGAGATAATGTATCAGCAATTTTATGTAACTTGTTCATTTTTTATGATAATACAAAGATGAAGGTCGTGTCTCTGACTATAGCTTTGACAAAGATATAGTTAGGTATGTATAAAAGGCTTATTGTTCATCTATTGGTAAGATATTTTATTCTAAAAATACCACCAAAATGTGTTCCTCATTACCTAGAAACAAAATGAGTTCTCTTATTTCTAATTTATTGTCAATGGCTATTATTGAAATGAAGATCATCTTTTAATACATTGTCACTTATTACCCTTAGAATATTGGATTTTTAAAAATTTTATTCTGTGTATTCGTCTAATTACACTTATTTTTCTTTGAAGTAATTCCTGTATGAAGGTTTGGGTAAAGAATTCTCCAAGAATTACTCTCAAAATGCAATCTGAACATGACAGCACCAATTTCCTCTGTCCTACACAATTATTCATCATGCTCTGAAAGCTCTTCACGTCAAGATAACTCTCTAAAATTCTCTTTAGATAAGAGTTTTCCATTAAAATATTAAACTTGTTATATCCATGATGCAGTTCTATAAGATTGTTGCTACCATAGTTTTTGATATTCTAGGTGTTTCTATTGGAAGCCAACAGATATATTTGAAGTTTTTAATAAATTCCTTTATTGAGTCATTCTGAATCTCAATCATTCTTTAGATTAACATTTGCTTATCTTTCATGTCTGCTTGAGTTGCATATTATTTTTTTAGGGTCTGTTCCTTGACCCATTTTTAGGGTTTATGGCATGCTTACCATATTAAGAAGTTTTTCTGGTGTGTGTTCTAAATTTGTGCCAAAGTTTTCAAGTCCTGGAAAAACTCTTTTTTTGAGAATAAGTATACTAAATTTTTGAAACAGAGATTTCCATATTTTTTTTGTAGACCTTCATGGAAAACAAGGAAAACCAAGTAATAGTTAAGACTAATGAAAGACCTCACACATTTTTTCAGAGGTATTTAAAAAGGGATAAACTGTAGTTCAGAAATAAATCATACCATTGGGTCTTCTATTTTTTAAAGTTTTGGATCAATGCTATTGCAAGCATGATAATTGAACTACAGTTTGTGAATTCATGTTGTGAAAAATGAAGTAGCTGTTTTTATTACTATTTCTAGTTAGAAATTGGACAACTGCAGTTATTTGAATTGGCAGAACAAGGATTTCTGTAAGGTCTACTGCAGAAATTGTTAGAAATGTCACCTTAGGTACTTTTAACTTCTAATTTCCTCATTACAAGAGAAATGGAAGTGAATAATTTAAAAGTATCTGCAGGCAGAGTAGCTTTACCTCTCTTAAGGAATGAAGAAAAAAGTTGAGAATGTCATCTGTCTGAAGACATGTTCAGAGATGATAGCTTGACTACTGAGATCCAGTACTGTCTGTAGATATCTCTATAGACTGGCAGACTTATTCCATATGTTACTTTTTATTTGCTTCACTGACACTGGATTCTGTACTTAGGTGCTGGGACAATTACAGGTCTGTTAGGACAGAGAATGAGCTTTTGTTCTGTTCATAAAGGCAGATTTACTTTCTTCTTAGCCTTTGGGAACATACAAATTAACTTAATTTTTTAAAATTATTGTTTTCAGAAAAATCTGTGCGGATGGATCTCCACATCTTAGGATAAAGGGTGAAGAGAACTACTCCTTTTTCTATCTTTATATACAAGCCAATTCTCTGTCCTGAAATAGCTGTGCAGACTGTCGGTAGAGAAGTTTCCATGAACATCCAGGGCATATGAAAATCACAGTACAAATATAATTCATGTCTCTTGAAATTATCCACATCAATTAAAACAATAAAAAATTTTTATTTTCATGTCTAATCCTTAGACATAGCTTGTAGGGGTATTTCCTGCTGATAGTAGAAGAAAATTTAGTTTGAAGATTATTAATAACTAATAGCTACAATAATCAAGTTAATTTTATCTTTGATATATAATATGTGTAATAAAAATAATGAAGCATTATTTAAAATAGTAAAACAGCTTTTATATTTAATTTTCTTTAGATTTTAGAGATTAGTACAAAAACTCTCCATCTTCTTCTTTCTGAGAGTAGAATATAAGACACCAAATTGTAATTTTTTTTCTCAAATCTAAATGAACTGAGCTAACATGATATAGCCATAGCAGTCTTAGTGTCTTTGACATACTGGAGGTATACATTATTTCCATAATTTTCACTGTCTACACATATACAGAATTATATTACAATGACCTGTCTCTAGCAAGAAATTACTATAGTGAATTATTAGGAAACAAGCTATTACACAATAATTCAGACAGAGAAAAGGCCATAAAATGGAGGAATAAATGTTTTTCTAACCAAATACATATATTTTGAAAAGCAAGATGTAGGATTTATTTACCTGTCTTCTGGAGAGATAATTTAATTTAATTATCTATTCACTTAGACTTGAAACCCAAATTATTTATTATGCACCTGATAAAAAGAAAGACAAATATGATAGCAAAGCAGACAATTATTTTAGTTTGTAGTACCGAATAAATAATAGTAGAATGCAATGCACAACTGTTGAAATATTAAACAGCTGTTAAAACTGAAAGATAACTGAAGAGATTTCTGCACTGCATGTACACATTATGTTCAGAGGGGACTGTTCTTCAAAATATTATCAGACTGTCTTCATAGCAACAAGACTGAGTAAAATTATTCATCATTTTAATTAATGTAAAAGAAAACCTTCCTTGATGCTATATTTCTAAAATGGAAGACCAAACCTTTTTTTTTAATGTATTGTTATAAGTAAAAAATAAATAGGCCAGAATCCATGCTGTAGGTCAGGTAGACAGTTGATACAAAGTGTTGAAAATCCATTGACTTCACTAAGAAAAATGGTGTATTGAATCAGCAGAAAAGATGATCTGAGAGAAGAAAAAAAGCAACAAAACTCTTCCTGTCCCTTATTTGTCCAAAATGCAACAGGTGAATGCAGCAATAAATGACAAACATACACATACATTTTACTTACCTATTATTGAATTTTCACTATGCAGGTGTGAATTATGGAGGTATTGCATCTTAATTAGAGAGCAGGACAGATGGTGAAAGCTTAGTCTGTGTTAAAATATCCTCAGGTGCCAGCTGATTATGCACTTCAAGCAACATTTCATGGTAACAAAGTTAATTGTCCAGTAAAAATACAAAAGATGTTCTATGTAAATATTTAGTACAAAAAGTCATTGAAACAATGTGGCTTCTTATTTTTTTTCCTTCTAATTTCATATTGGTTGATAATTTTGTTTAATATTTTACCTATGGGCTAGATAACCATTAGATTGTTGAGTTTAAAGAAAAAAGGCAGAAATTTAGTGTGTCTGAAAGAAATCTCATGTCTTTTGCATACGTGTACATTAGCCAACAAAAAGTTCAATACTTTAAATTCTTTACACCTGTGATGCTATACTGGAGCAACACAGAAAGAAATGTTCATTTCCTAACCAGAATCTCCTCCATGACAAAAAGGTGAATGTTTTTTCTCCTCTGATCTACCATTTCCTAGGATACAGAGTCAACAAAGGTATGGGAAAAACATAACAATAGGAAATGATAATTTGAAAATAATTATCTATGGGCCAATTCTATCTATGGTCCTGTTTCATTCTTCTGTGGCTCACAGAAGCCTTGACTTGTTTCTTCTGGATATCTGAGATAGCAAATTCCATGTTTTCTGCCTGAAAGAGTCCATTATGTGAATGTATTATCACCTCTTCAAAGCAAAGTCACAGACCATCCATAAGAGTGTAAAAGGAAGAGTGCCAAGCACTAATGTAAAAGTGTGCATTTGTGCACACAGAATTTATGATTTTGTGCAAAAAGAATTTTGTCTTGAATGTAAATGGAAAGACTGAAATTGTGTCAGGCTAGTAATGGCTCTCTCTTCTAATCGGGAAGTTGGTGAATGAACTTATGAAGGAACAGGTTTTGGTAAAAAACAGTACCAAGACCACCACAACAGAAAACCTTCCTCTGGTCCATTGAGATACTAAGTGCAAAGTGTAGTATAACTCCAGCAAGTGTGAAATAGAGAAATGGTCCCATATCTCAGTGAAATTATTAACCATGTCACAGTAGTTTTGAAGGGGATATCTACATGGCATTGTTATCCTAGTGTAATGGGTTCCCGTCAGAAGAAAACTTCTGTATATGGGCTGGAAGGGACTGCAAAGTATTTTGATGACCCAATCCAGATGACCACAAAATACACCATGATCTTCACCCACCTCAACAATACAGGACTAGGTTTTAGATCAGTTTCACGATGTTTCAAAAGTATTTTTCTCTTATTTCCATATTCTTACACTGTTATATTTTAATGTTTGAATTTTTGTTATGGGAAAGTAATTACAATAATTCATAAGAACAAATCTTATGAGGGTTCTTATGAAGTGTGCTTATTTCCAATCTAAGATATTCTATGATTCTGTGGTAGCTGAACCATATGCTAAAGCAAGTTTTTATATAAAAGCTTTGATCTGGATTACTTCAGCAAAATACTGACTTGATGTATTTTTCAAGAAATTTAGTCTAGGCTTCAATTATTCAAATGGTTTACACACAGTATACAATGAAACATTGCTCCAGTGGGGGCCAAATTCCCAGATGAATAGTAAAAAATAAAAGAAGTTAAAAAATAAGAAGATAACAATGGTCTATAAGTAATGATTAAGCTTGCAAGTCAATAAACCTCTCATGCTTCTTTGTTGAGCAGGCAGAAGTTATTTTAGCATTTTCAGCACGTTGAGCATATGTTGCTGCTTTTGGAAGGTTTGTGCTGATTTTGCTAACTGACAAACAACATTTTTCAAATACACTTCTGAGGGCAATATTCTCCACTTTATTTTCTAAGGAAAATGGGTTTGCAAATGTAAGTTCAGAATAGCAAAATTAATATAACAGCATTTATCACCAAGCAATTAGAATAGATTGAAATATGCATATTTGCTAATGTACATTTCCCATAAGAGTAACAGAAGAAAAGCTTTAACTAATTACTTCCCCCCACTGCTGTTTTTATTGTATTGAAAATATATACTGGTTTTCCTAACAGATTTGCCTGTTTTCTTCTTCTACAGGCAACCTTATTGCTCAGATTCTCTTCAAGTCCAAACACGTGCAGTAATGCTGAAATGTGTGGAGTGCTAGGGAAAAGAAACACAAAAACCCCAAGAAGGAACACAAATAAAAGAAAACAATAATAACAAGACTATAAATCTCCTGAAATTTCTCCAAAATCAACAGATTTATTATTGTTATCTTTACCTCCTTAACACCTAGTGATATGAACCAGACTGGTCATGTGTGAGCACAATTAGCTGCAGGCAGGCACATCCTTTAAAACATGGTTTTGTGATAATTATTCTGCAGTGAGAATGGATCCCTGCTGCTTATAAATTTGATCATAAGGTGGAGAAATTAAATTACAGAAACAGGATAGTAACTGAAAGGAACATACGAAATTCAGAGCAAAAGTACAAACGACAAAATATGAAAATCAGATATGCAGGGAACATTACGCCATTTGGATTCAGGTCAGCGAGGAGAGCATGATGCTGTTTTGTGGCTGCCAGAGAAACCACAGAGTTGCTGAAGAGTCAACATACAGTCCCTCATTCTATCTGCAAAGGGGTTTTTCTAGCGATGATGCAGCATCAGCTCTAAGTATCATTGGTAGTGTTAAAGTGATATGCATAGTGCTAAGGTGGTTAATAGAAGCAGGGGTCTGTTGAGTCAGGGATGTTACTCTGTGGAATGCTGGCTGTATATGTACAGAGTTAATAGTATCTTGAATGACTAAACAAAGGTATTCTTTAAAAATTTAGAAGTATCCCACCCTGATGAAACAAATGCCCACTTGTCCCCTAATGTCAAAATAAGGGGTTTTGCTTGCATAATCCAGAGTTCCATAGTTATGCTAATGCCATGCCTATCACTGATATGAACAATTTCAAATTGTAGAATCATTTGTATTGGAAAAGACCCTTCAGATCATCGAGTTCAACCATAAATCTAACACTGTCAAGACCACTAAATGAAAAATGAATTGAAATAAAAGCCAACATAAGGCAGATAGAGTATGGCCTGAGACTGACACAAACAAAAAGGTAGAAGCTGTACATATTAGAAATCACTGATTATCAATAGACCATAACATAGGTACTAAATGGAATGAAGTTAATCTAACCAGAATAAATATGTTCTGTCATGGTAAAACAGATGAGTTTTGATCCTAAATTAATTTCAACATGTTGGTTAATAAATTTAATTTTCCTAAAATTTACAAAATTCAACACAGTAAGCTTGTCAAAAGCATGTCAGTTCTGGCTAACATGTCACAAAGCTGATGACTAACAGGTGGTGATGAGCAAATTCTGAAAATAGCTTTCAGCTGTTTCTGACTATGTAAGTAGTTCTAGTTTCCAAAGCTCAGGACTAGAAACCTTCACAAGTTGGTTTTTTTTTTCTTTTTCCTCCCCCCATTTATAGACTATTTAGATGAGCTCACAGTTATGGGACAGAAGTTAAGGTTTCTTTTTTTCAGCTAGGCTTACTTGCTTGCATGTCATTATTCATATGAATAGAGGGAGTAATCAGGAACTGACAATCTTAAAGCCATATGGAACTGTGCAGGTATGAAGCTAGGAAGAAAGGCTGGTATGCAGGTGAGATAGGGGCAGGAAAATATATACAACACTGCTAGTATTATAACTGTTAAAACCATATTTATGCTCTTATATAAAATTGGGGCAACTGATTACTGATTTACTATTTTCATTACAAAATCCTCTTTTATCTTCTATCTTTAAAAGATCCAGTTTCTCTTACTTTTCACTAGCCTTTTATTCTTCAATCTCCTTGTTGCTTATGCGTTTGCTAGTCTTCTCCATATATATATAATAAATTAAATGAACAGAGATCTTCATATGAGCATAAAGGAAGAATGTTATCAGGATTTAAAACTATTTTTTATCGAGCTGTAAGTTATTCTTAGAAGGCAAAACTCAAAAAGTCTGGTTAAAATTATTATTCATCCTAACACAATGGGACTTTTCAGTTAATTAATATCTGTCTCAGAATATTAGTCTAGTACTCTTTACACAGGTGTGAAGTACATCTGTTTAGCTAGCTTATCTCCCTGGCATTTGTACATTATTTGTACATAACTGTTTGAGAACATATGCATAAAGCTTTGGAGGAAAAGTGACTTTCTTTTTTTTTTTTTAAGTTTTTGCTAAAAAATAGTTTATTTTGGCTAAAAGTTACTGAATCTTACCTGGTAGTGTGACTTTTTGTGCTACAATATGGCAATAGTTGGAAAACAGAGCATGATTTTTTTAAAAAAAAGAGAAGACTGTCTTATAAACAAATCAGATATCCATTGAATAATAATAATAAAAGCAAATTTAAATTAATTTTTGGTGTGTATTTGAGGTGGGATGTGGTGTGGCGTCTCCCTTATATTTGTATTTATTTCAATTATCTGGAGTAGGCTTACATGATCAGATACAGATTATTTTGCAACCAGTGGAAAAAATTCCAGTTATTTCAACAACAACAAAACAATCTTAATTTTTTTTGCTTGTTGGCTTCTCTTGCTAAGTGAAATTAAACCATTGAGTAGAACATAAAAAGCTTGCGAAGAAGAATATTATAAGTCTTAGGGAAATTAGTAGTACATTAGTTTCAGAGAAAACTTGTGTTTTTATGATCAAGATTAACTGCATTAGCATAGACATGAAATCTTATGCATCAACAGATTCATATGGCCACAAGCCAACGATTAGTTATGAAGATGTCATGATCCACACCAAATCCAAAACCACAGCTTAGATATATAACAATAATGAAACATACAGCTCTTCTATGATTGTAAAAACTAGCATAAGAAAATGTGTATTTATTAAAAGAAAGATGAATGGGTAAAAAAACCCCAAAACCTCAAGACAAAAAAAGCTTAAACAAACCAGGAAAAAACCTATGGATTTACTTGTGGCTAAAATACATTTTCATTAGGTTGGTTGTTTCAGCTGTTATTCCCTTGAGTTTTTAAGAATAAATGGATTTATTTCTTACTGTCTTAAACCAAACCACTACTCATATTAAAAAGTAAGTTCAGTGCTCTTGAAGTTACTTTCTAAGTGCCTATTTTATTAGGATGGACCAAATTTCCAGGTTACAGGATGTTCCTTTTGTGTCTCCACACACAAATTTTTAATATTATTATTCCATTCATGCCATTCAATTTAAGGCCTGATTATAATATATTTTCAATTTTTATGTCACTTTCATTGCCAGTTCTGCAAAACAGAAGAAGAAAGTCCATGACGAAACACTGTTCCTCAATTAGTTCTTTATTTTATAGCTACCATTCCTGCTCACCCCGCATATAATTAATGAAGGCAAAGATAGTAAAATCCAGTAATACTTCATAGTCTTCCTTTTTTATTATTTTATCTGGTGCATGCCAGTCCTATTTGTCTCTTTCACATAGTCCATTATTCTAAAAGATTAGTCAGTGCACAATACTGCCAACTATGTAATATTTTATATTAATCTCTACCCAAGCTGCTAGAATAATTTATAGTTCATCTCCTAGCATCTGGACAGAGTCCCATCTTCTATATTTAGTCCTTATATCAATATTATTATCTACTTTTCAGTACATTTCATGTAAAGGACATAATCCCAATTTCATAAATAACATAAAAACAAATAAAAAACTTTTCTTCATCACCACATTCTAACAAAATACTTCTAGGTTACCACTTTTTAGGGAATTTTTCCCCGAAAATATTTTAATCCATTCATTTTGTGTTCTTCTTGAATGGCTTGCTATCACCGTCTGATTATGGTCCAAAGCATCCTCCAATTTTCTGACTCCTTTTCTTCAGTTCTGTTATTTCCTTCTCTCCAGAGCTCCTATTCAACTTCCTATGACTAAACTTTTTAAGGTTTCTCCTGCAGTAAGATTCTATAAAAAGGGGAGAAAATTAGATGCTGATTATATTAGTTAATTCAACTTTGTTTTGAAGAGATTTATTGATCTCTACACTGTGTTTATTTGTCTGCTTGGGTTTGGGGGTTTTTTGCCTTTATCTTTTCCTTGTGCTTTCATCCTAAGCTGTTTTATTTTGGAAATACTTGCATAATTTCAATGGTTGTCATTATTTCTAGGACTATTGTTTCATTATCCAATGTAAGTAAGGGATGGATTTAATTCTTAATTTGGCCGCTACATGCAGCCTTATGCCTATGAATGAATCACTAAGTTGCCTCTCCTTTTAGTTATCAGTCATTTAGTCATATAGATACTTCTAACACTTAACATTGGGTACACTGGAAGCATGTTATAGCAGTGAAGAAAGATAATAAAGAATCACCTGTAGAAACATCATTCTCATCTAGAAGGTTGTAGACAGTTTTCTTTACATCTTGCTGTGTTGCTTATAAAGATCCTTCATTTATGAATTGGTTTTTGTCTTTTTTTATCTGCCAGGAATCTGATTACACTTTGTGTTTGTAATTGCAATAGATAGTTCATTATACTTGCTAAGTGGAGCAGTAGCCATAACCTGCAGTTTCTAATTCTATTTATTCAGAGATTTCCATTATATGAAGGACAAAATTTTTAATACTCAGATTAGATAGTTCATATCAGCTGTATATCTTTGGGGTTACTAAAGGAGTTCCCTAGTAATTCTTCAGCAAGCTCTTTAATTTTTAAGATACTTAGGTCAACACAAGCAACCACTACCTTGCTTTGAGAAACAGAAAGATTAATTTCATAAAAAAATAAGGAGGAAGTATTTTCTTACCATTAGAAAATATATGGTGTATAAGTATGCATTTGCTTAAATAGTTAATTATTCTTTTCTGTAGTACCTAACAGATAAAAGACTTAAGTACCTAAAAGCAGAAGGAAGTTTTTATGAGTACTAACATGATGAAACTTACATCTCTGAGGGACCAAAATTTGCATGCATTTCACTGTAACATGATGAAAAGTCTTAGGTAAATGCACAGTAAATGAGAATTCTAAATTGTTTCCTTTTTCATTACAGAGCATTTTTGTTTGAAGATTATTACAGGGAACAAGAAATGCAAAACTAAACAGTAAAAAAAATCTGAAATAAAATTATTGGTAATATCACAGAACAGTATTGATTGAAATTAGAGCTTCACTGCACTTGGTTTTTTATCTGTCTTTCAATTTCTTTTGTATTCTAAATGAACTCAGTTTAAAATCCAGCAGAATATATTCCAGCCTTCTCTGGAGATCTATAAAATAGTAACACAGTTAGTCCTGTGGAAATGCAGATTTACTTATTTATTTACTTATGTTTAATTTAGCTGAAATTTGCACAGAGCCTTGATGTCTGCCATTTTTCCTTTTTTTCCCTATTGTCTTACAGTTTGAAATATAACTGTAGATTTCCATCTTTATTAATGTACCACTGTATAAAAGGGAAAAGAGGAAAAGATGAAATCTTGCATGCTAATTCTTGTAACTATCCCAAAGAATTAAATGGAAAACTGAGTATTCAGCAAAGTGTGTCTGTAAACAAGGGATGTCATAGCAAAAAACAGGATAGAATAATACGGTTTTATGTAGTGAACCCTGTAAAATTCCTACTATGTTAAAATACTGCTGAAAGAGTCTCTAGGTTTTACCTAGTTTCTTATCATTTTACCAGAAACATCAAGCCTGTAATATTCAAGGCTCGAATAGCATAAAATGCTCCAGCAGGTAAATGGTAAACAGCTCCACACAGCTAAACTTCAAACTCAACTAAAGCTGACATCCTACTCTGTCGTTCACTCCATTTCATGAAGATAAATGTGAGTGTTTCTTCCTGGCTAGCTTTGCTGACAAGGATTGGTCTGTATAAAATAAGTAGCATTCTTCAGGTCTTAAACATTAGCACTTGAAAACAGGTGTGCAATGATCTAAAATACTTTAGCAAAACCAAGTCCACGTTAACTTTTATCAAAGGAAAAATAAAAAAAAAGAAACTATGTGCTTCATGGCACAATTTTACACAGAAATCCTGTGGAATTTTATTAATGTTTAAATCTGCAATATTCATATGAGCATCTTTTCCTGCCAACAATTTTTGACAGTTAATTTAAAACTTATCAACATGCACTTGGAGGTTAGGTGAGATTTCAAAATGTACCTAAAGTTTCAGCAACTGAATTTCATCCTGGATACTCATTGACTATGGCTGGGATATAAAGACCCAGAGCTTAATTCAACTACTTACTTCAATTTAAGAGTTAAGGCACAAGACCTTGGGATTTTAACCTAATGTGTCCTAGGTTTAGGAAGGACAACCTAACCTTTCTGGATGAAAAACTAGAAGCCATTCTGGGTAACACTGACCATCACAAATGGTCTTATATATGTATATGCTTGACTGTACCCTTTGTCAAGCCTGTAGCTCAGAAGTAGGCATCTTTATTTAGGCATTTAAAAGTAAGAATTACAGTCTTGAGCTGAAACCTGCCCTGAGTACTGAACTAACACAAACTTACCGTGCCAGAACATTTTTCTCATGTACTAACATTCATGTTAAATGCTTTCACTAACTTGAGAGAAATGCGACATTTCATTTATTCATGTCTGATCTGTATGAAAATTTTGTAGACAGTGGATCCAGATGTTAATGGATTCCCAGAGTTGTCTCAACAGTGTTTTGACCACTTTCTGTGAAACTTAGTAGTGCAGCTTAACATCGTCAGAGTCAAAAATGTGCCATTAGCCTTGAACCCTACATAAAGACGTTGTTTAGCAGCACCTATCAGAATGTAAATTAGATTAACCTGCCTGTAATACACTACTTGCTTATAGAAGAGATACAGAACAAAGCTGGTAATATCACTGTCATTTTTATAATAAATTAGATGCTAAATATGTCTCAGAAAGCCACTTATCTTTAATGCCTCTTTTGGCTTAATTTCAAAAGATCCCACATCCCAAAAGAGTCTCTTCACCATTGAATCTGGTTTCCTTTTTATCCATTTATCACTGCGTAAGTTAAGTCAACTGGGAAGAGAATTTAGGAAGACTCTAGCCCATCTTCCTTCTTGATACAAGGCATCTCTGGAGTCCAAAGAAGTTTCTGTCAAGTCAGGTCTTGAAACTCCAAGGCACAATCTCTCTGGGAAACCTTCTGCACTGTATAATGGTCTTCAAGACCTCAAGCACTGGTCCCTCAGTTGTCCCTCACAGGGTATGTGCTCTGTTCTGTTCTGATGGCCTTCTGCTGAACTCACTCCATTTACTGATGTTTATCCTATTCTGGGGAACCCCAAACTGGATGCAGTAATATTGGCGTGACCTAACAAGTGTGGGGTAAAAGGGAATGATAATCACTTCCTTGGACATGCTCTCTGTGCTGCTGTTAACACAAAGAATTGTGTTATGCTGTTGCATATTCTGCTGCCAGGACACATTGCCAACTCCAGTTCATTCTCCTCAGGGACTTTTTCCTGAAGCTGTTCCCCAGGTTGTCTGTATCACTGTTGAACTTCCCGATGTTCCTGTTGGCCTATTCCTACAGTCCGTCACAATTTCTGTGGCTGACAGGGGCCCCAGCCTCATATTGCCTAGTCACTCTACTTTACAGTCAAAAGAAAGCTTCATGAGAAGTGAGCTGTGTCTTCACCAGATACTTGACAAAGATTTTGAACAAGATACATTGATGTTTCCCAAAACACTGCTAGAGTTAAGGGTTAGTATTCTAAAATATTTTGTAAATAGATGGAATTACTTGGTGTAAAGTAGTCTACTTTCATGCACAGTGATGTCTGAAGTTTATAAATATGCACATGTTTTAATGGAAAATCCCTGATATAATTTAATGAATCATAACATTTTGAATTGGAGCAGGAAAACATAAGTAGCTTAATTCAGACTAAGAAAATTGTGAAAAGCATGCTAAGCATTCCTAAGAGATGTTCAGAATGTAATGATGCACCATTCAGACAAGTCAGAATTAAAGCTAAAGTTTTTGAAATGAAAATCTGGAAAAACATTTTGGGTCATTTGTAAAGATTCTTTACATATTACACAGCTGTAATTTTCCAGCTTTAATGGCAATATGCTGGTAAAAGGAAAATAGTTTTTAAGAAGAACCAAGAAGAGAAGGAAGGAAACAAGACATGAATAAAGTAATTCTGCAGTTTAATCCAAGAATTAACTTGTATTCCTCCTACTTGCTATGCTCTAGATTCCTGAAACTTCGGCAGCGTCTTCAGCTGTGTCATTAAGTCTCACTGCATGGATTGGCACTGGTAACAAACCATTAAATCATAATAAATCTTTGAAAGATATTTTTTTTCCCAGATAGAAACTATACACTGCTTGGTAGATTTCCTTTATTTAAATCTGACACTTCAGCATCTGGAAATTATTCTTTGAATATCTGAACATATTTTTGTTGATGTAGTTGATGTAGTCAATCCTTACTGTCTTGCCAGAAGGCAAGGAGGCATCAAAATTAAGCTATCAACTACATCCTGCTACATCAGAGACCTGTAAAATCCCTAAATGGATTTCAGTCCCACACAACACTCCTAAACCATTGAAGGGTTTTTGGATTTCAAATGCAGAACAATTAAAAAACCCTCTGTAAATCAGGAAGTATGAAATGCTTCATTATTTTTAAATAGAAATAAGCATCTTAAGCTACTAAATGCTATAGTTTGATCTGTAAGATTGTACTTATGAGTTTGCAAGAATTTTTTAAATTTGCATTTTTACTTTTTAATTTTTTTTTAAAATATATTTGCATCAGATACTTGAGTTTGGATTTCTCTGGTCAGCTACATGCTTCTTTTAGTAAATTTATCACTTTAGTCTCCCTTTGAAAACAGTGGGAAGATTCATAATATTTTATTTTATCTGCTTTTAATGTGGTCTTACATAACAAGTGGTTCAGAAACACTTCTTTTCTTTTCAATTACTACAAACCATCTTTGATTAGTCAGATATTGATATCTACATTACACCTGTCCAAAGCTAGGTGAGATGAATCCCACCTCAGCTTAAGAAATCAATGAAAATTTTAATGTAGTCATGCCTTGTGTTCTTCTGGAGCAGGAGTAGGAATTGCTAGAAATAAATTAATTAAAAAGGTAATAAATAAACATGTATACATAATTTACAAATTGAACAGCTATTAGCTCTACAGGCTATTTCTAGAATTTATTAAATTTTCTGCAACAAACACAATTCTTCTGTGTTCTTCCCCATCCATTTCTTTCACTATTTGAAAATAAAAATAAATAAAAAACAAAACAAACAAACAAAAAATCAAAATCTCCTGAAGCTTTCTGTAAAAACAATACCTAAGTGTTAAGAACATATTATTCCAACATTTTCATCTCCAGTTTCAATATGTAGTGTTCAGAGGTGGCAATGAGCAAGAAATCAGAGCTACGATATACCTTTAGTACAGGATCAAATGTTTCAGTAATATGAAATGAAAGCTAATGTGTGGAAACATAATGGTTACATGTATCAGGCTGCTAATGCCAGCTTTTCCTAGTATAAAATAATTGGTTGAACCTACAACGTGTTACAAAGTGTCACATTTCTAAAAGCTTCAGTTGTCCTTGCAAAAAAACACCTTGAGTGTAGATGTTATCCTTCTCAATACACAGTGTTTCAAATAAATGTGATCTATTATATCTAAGCAAGCAAAACTTTCAAGATACTGAGGTAAATTCATTATCTTTTGAAATTTTTATTACCAATATTAACATCTAATTAAAATTTATCTTCTTCATTTATCAGTTTAGCTCCTGCTGTGTTTCAGCAGTTTATTCCATCCAACTCACTTTCCTAAATTATTGCCTTATATCCTAAGCCATTTAAAATCACACTTCTCTTTGAAGTCAACAGACTTCAAAAGTAGGAATACTAGCTAGAAAGAAGTCCTTAAGTTTATTCATTCAGTCAGGCACAAGTCCAAAAGATGGAGAAGAGTACTGATATAGAATTCTTTTGATAATTTATGGTAGCTAGTTAACATATTTCCTAGTTATGCAAATGTAAATGTAATAGAAGTAAGAGGAAAATAAAGCCATTTATATCATATAGGAAGTGACAAGAGTGACATCATTGAAGGTTGTGTGACAAGGCTCCTATGCAAAGTGATGATGGAAAATAATGCATGCAGAGTTGACCAAACTGTTTTACTTACCCAAACCCCTATTTGTGCTCATTGAAGAGTAGGGAACTATCAGATGGACTAAAAAGGGATATCTATTGAAGCTGGAAATTTCTACAATATTCACTGTATCAGCCTAGGACTCACAGGTAAGATCTATAAACACTCAAACTTCTCTGAAGACAAAACTACATACCAGATAGACAATCTCTGATAGCACTAAATACATGTCTTTAGGCAATTGTCATATGCAACCTACCTTAATTATCATTGATATCTCCAGGAGAGCCTTTACACTTACATAGTTGTGACACCTATATAAGAAATTCTATAAATTAGCAGTGAGTATATTTTTGCCTAAGTTACAGCTAAGATTTTAAAATGTAAATCAAAGAACTCTGCTTTGTTAACATATTAAACATATTTCCAGTTACAAATCAAACTTGAGAAAACATAGCCATTGATTTTTAGGAATAGGTTTGACTGGAAAATATTTTGATTTTCTGATAATCAAAGCCTTAAACTTGTATCCACTAATTCCTAATGAAAAGCATTTAGTTTCTTCTTGAGTGAGAACTGGATGAAAAAATACCTAATCTTGTTCTTTAAAAGTATCTCATTACAGTTCTTAAATGTCTTGAGTGTCTTGCCTAATTTTTCACTTTTAAAAAGCAAACTATTTTACCATGACCTCATTGAAATAGAAATCTTAACTGTGAGAGATATTTCAATTTTAAATGGACATTGTTATTACCTTTTGAAATATAACAAACGTGCTCTTGAACTCATGCCTGCTATGAGAAACAAAGCAGAAGCCTCCAAAACCAACATATGTTATTTTTTTCTTCAATGTTATCTTAACGAGTACATTACATCATCCTCTCGCACTGTGAATGCATTTGTTCTAAACTATACTCATTTCCAGCTGTTCTGCATATTCTTTATTTTATTTTTCTGATCAACCAAGAGGCTCTGACAGATATAAGGGAAAGGAAAATATAGTATTTTCTGTACAAACACATTTTATTTATTTTTTTGATATAGCAAGTGAAAATGGAATGTCCACTTGAGAAGATCAAGGTTCAGTGCAAGACTGAGTTTTCTAAAGACTAAACATTTCCCTCTAAACTACAGAGAGAAGCAGAAAAATATAGCAAGTTTAGCTATGTTTTGAATTATTTATCAGGCTGCTAGAAAATCCTAATCTAATCTGGATCAGGCTACTCGGATGAACCCAGGGCCTTATTTCCTGCATTAGGTTTATCCAGTCTCAAATGCTAAACAGTACTGATGCTGGTGAATCATTCCATCATTTACTATGAGAGATTTTGAGGCCTATTCCTTCTAGGGAAAAACAAAAACAGCAACAACAAAAAAGCATACCCACTGTAATTTGTATTGCCTTTTTTTTTTTTTTTTGGCCATCATGACTACATGTGAAAATGAACTTTTTCATTATTATTGTGATATCCTTCTGTGTTTCTTAGTTGAGTCCTGGCAAATATACTATCATTTAAACACTGTCGTTAATAAGAATGTTATTTATAAGTGATGAGACAAATAAAATTGCACAAAGTAGCATTTTTTTTTATTGTGTACATGTTTGACAGACTTCATTTTAGGGGTACAAATAAAAAAAAAAACACCAAAATAAAACCAAACCAAACCAAACCAAACCAAACCAAAAAAACACAAAAAACAAAACCAAAAAAAAAACCAAACTGGAAGTTTTAGAGTAGAAAATACTGGACACATTATGCACCATTTTATTGGTTTTATTTCATTATACTTATGAGAGATAGAAGTCAAATTAGTTGCTGAACAATGAGTTGTACACATCTGGAACCTCCACGACAAGCAGCTTTCCAAATAATTTCACTTCTTGTTTTGAGATAGTTATAGTAAGAAAAGTGCCTTGAATGTTCTAAGATGTATCATCCTCCATAATAGAAAGTTTCAAGTAAGAAACCAGGATCCTATTAAACACTGATTTCAAGGGAGTTTTTCTATGAGCATATTTATTTTACAGACTGTTGTGGGGTTTTTTACATATATGATTTTAGGCTTTCTTTGTAAGCTTTTAATTACTTCACAGAAGTAATTTCATATTACATTTTTCATCTATGAAAACTCCACTTGTTTCTAGATTTCTATGAAATCAAAGAACCTGTGTATCTGTCCACTAGTGCTTTTCTTCTGTCCTCCTGTCACAGAACAGACAACTCTCACTTTCATCAAGCAGCAGCACAGCCTCTTCCCTTCAGTCTGGGAGCTGTCCATCTGACACAGCTGGGTATTTCAATGGCCATCCACATCTGGCATATGGGATTAGTAGGAGAGATTTTTGTGCCATTGTGGGGAAACACAGGCCCAGCTTCAAATCTGTACTGCCACCCCTTAGGGACTTTGTGGTCTGAGCAGTAATTGTGCCTCCTGGCTGCTGTGAGGAGCTACACTCTCAGCTGCAGTTCATGCCAAGGAGGATTGAACCAGGCAAATTTTACAAGGATGTGGTAGATACAAGGGATGATGAGAAGCAATCATCATCCTTGTAGGAGCTGGGCAAGGTGGGAAGAAGATATATGCCATTTTATAGTCAGATGTTTGCAGGTAGTAGTTTGCAGGTGGTAAGTAAAACTTTTGTATAACCCCAAAAATGGAACTAAAGAACATTTTTCTGTCATTACTTTGATTACTTTGCTTATTCTACTCCAACTTGCCAAGTAATGCATTTCAATGCATTTAAAATTCCTTTAATGAAACCCTTCTCTCACCTCTAAAGATAAGTGCCTAAATTTTAGACTGTAAGCTCTTCAGGGCAGGCACTATGTAATTTTACTGTGTATGATTGTGGGGCTTTTTACACCATGAGCCCTCCTTGAAAATTGACTTTAATCAGGAATAATAGTACTGCACAAATTCTTAAAATTTAGCTTTACTGAAAAGTTTCCACTGCAAGAAAAATGACAAGTGAAACTTACTCTGATGAATACAGCAACACAGAAAGTCATCAGAATAATTGTAATGTCTAATTCTGCTGGCTGCTGTGTAATGTAATGAAGTCAGTGCCTGCTGTGGCCAGATAAATCAAGTATTACTTTATAGTTTGCAGCTGGACTTTTTAGTCAGATTACTCGCAACAGTTCTGCTCCCATTATGGCCATTATGAACAGCACATTCAAAAAATAAATAAATACAAAATATGCTAATGTAATTTTGTGATGATTTAGTAGCAACATGCAAAATGTGCCCAGTTGCTCCTGGGGTAAGCAGAGGTATTCTTACTGCTTGCCCGAACAAGGTGATCTATCAATCTTTATACTTCAGTTACTCAAGGTCAAAATAAGAATATTATCAGATTTTTCTTTACTTCTGTGATTTTTAGGATCAATACCTAGGGGTAGAGGACATTTGACAGTGTTTATAGTGCAAGTGAAAAAGTGCTTTAAGTGCACTTCAACACACAAAGAGGCTTTCAGCACATTTAGAGTAAGTAAAGCCTTTCTACAGATTTCTCAGGGTACGGTTTCCTCTAAGGTGCATGTCCTGTGACTATGTGAATACAACAGCTACTTGCAGGTAAATTTCAGGAGAGGGCTACAAGTCTAAATTATGTGGAATTCCTACAAATTTTATGCCATTGTAGCTGAACACCAATATTTTCTATTCATGCAGTACAAAATGTAGTTGTATCTCAGCTTATTACCACACAGGCAGCAGCCAGACAGCCTGGCAGTACCTGCTTAGGCTGGTACAAGCATACCTTCAAACCATTCATATCATGCTTCCACTTGTTCAAAAAGGGAATATAAAACAAAATATCTTGTGTTTTCTCAGTTTTTAAAAAGAGATACTTCTTGACATCTAAGCCTGATCCAAGGGTCCTTTGTACTTAATCCTGTATAGCATACTATTACTAATCCTGTGCAAATTTAGATAAAGCTAATCTCATTATTATGGATTAATGATTTATGTGTAAATTCCTTTGCTGAGTTTTGTAAAATGATAGAGACTTGAACTTTTTTAACTTCTTACCTAAGATCTAAAGAGAAAATACTGGTGTAGAGTAAAACATTGCTACTTCTAACAGTAGCATTGCTCTTTGTGTCAGTTTTCTTTTACCTAGGTGCAGAATGAGAACTTGTTCTCTTCCTGTGTTCACCCTTGCAAGAACAGGATCTCTAATCTAATTTTTTTTTTTTTTTTTTAAATTAACAAATAAAGTAGTCCTAAACCACTTTCAAATACCTAGAACAACTACGTTTTTTCCTCAGATACATGTTAGAGCCCATACTTACAAACATTGTCCATATTGGAAAGAGTCAATGTTTTGATGGGAATACAAGGAAAAAGAGAGCATTGATTGAGGAAATTCAAGCAAAGATATGCTTACGCTTGTGTCAGTTAGAAGCTGAAAAAGCATTCTAAGACACAGACCTCCTTTTGTTGAAACTCTCAGCTTCTCTCTCTGCTGAATTTGGGTTTCATTTAGTACCTAGGCCTAGCAAAACACTGGTTTACATCAATATCCTTTCTTGCCCTTCAGGAGGTGTTTTTCTTGCTGCAATCCTGAACTGCTGCTGCATTTCATGGGCTCTTTCTCTGCAGCCATTACTTCTGGACTAGCAGGTGATTCAGAGTCCTCTCTGTGACTGTAAAGTTTTAGTCTGACCTCCTTAAGGTTTACTTAATTGAAGTGATTTTATCTTTCAGGTGCTGAGTAAAAGCACGTCAGGACTTTCTATCTCCAGAGTACACTAAAAGCTGTCACTGATACATGAATTTTTATCAGCAACAGTCCAGTTCTGAATGTTGTCTGTGTTTCAGCAGGGTCAAGCTGATTTTTAGATCCAGAGTTAGAAGTAGGTCTGTGAAGCAGTAGGAATTATTAGAAGCTGAGAGGTGTCAACAGAACATGGCAGTATGTATGGGGCACTGCAGAGGTGTCAGGGACCATTATCAGCTGGTAAAAGTAGAGGAAGAGGGGCTATTCTGAATAAACTGAGGAACTGTTACTGTTAGTGGGAATAGCTGCCGTTTTTGTTGAGTCCAGAAAAATGCTGGTGAAAAAGGTTTGTCCCAGGTCCTGAGAAAAGAGCACTTAGGAAATAAAAAGCTAAGAACTCAGTGCTATGTCTAGCTTCCTAGGAAACAGCTTTTGTTATGTATGAAGTGTGTTTAGAGAGAATTTTCCCAGAGAAATGGTGAAACATCAAATAACACTACTTTCTGCAACGTGTTTGAATTTGCTATCTTTGACCTCATCTCCACGATTTACATTGCATCTCCGGTATGTACAACAATAAACAGAAAACAGCTCATGTCTGCCTATAAAATTCTGAAAATAATAGCTCAAAACAACTGCATTTCAAACACATCTGAGGAGAAAATGACAGAACTTGCACTCCACAGATGTTACTCCTGCCTTTAATGCACTGCTGCTCAGATGCAGAAGTGATGAGTGCCATATAAAATTTTGCCAAGTGCAGTCGGGATATTCTCAAGTGGAGTGCAATCCCATTCAGAAATGCAAAGCAAAACCCATGCTCCATTTAATTTCCAGTAAAACCCTTAGAATACAACTGAAGTGGAGCTTAAATGATATACATGAAAGTCTTTTGGCTGTCCATAGCAGACTGAATTTTACTCATGGTGATTCATTGACGGGCCTAGCCTATTGACATTCATAGTGAAGTGACTAATAATTTCTTCATAACAGTTCCCCTTGTAAACTGAAGTGTCTCTCACTCACAAAGATATATAACAAATCATAATCAGTCATGTATTTCCATGTAAAGAATATACATTTTAACTCGGCTATATTCTTTATTTTATGGCTGTGAAAAAGAAAGCTATCTTATGCACAATAATGACATGACTGCTTAATATATTTTCATTTCATTCATCTACATTGTTTTTTTACTCTGACTACAACTGAAAATAATTTTTAAAAAACAAAACAAACAAACAACAAACAAACAAAAACCAAGCAACAACAACAACAACAAGAAGTCAGGGAAAACATTAAAAATAAAGCATCTATACTTCTGGTGATTTTGACAACCTTGACAAATCACAATGAGAAAAGATATATTAAACTGTCATACTGAAATTTGCCCAAGGAATAAGAAAGAAAACTCAATGGGGAATAAAACTGTTTCTTTTTTCTTTCACTTGTTTTCATAAAACCAAACAGAATATTGAGGACAACATACAGAAATAAGTATTCAAAAATACCTTCTCAATGATCTTTTACATGTGATTAAATCCTGTCCTGGATTTTTTGACCTATTTTTATGCTTTTGGTTCCAGCTAATGAGACAGTCAGTAACACAAATCAGAAAGCTTTAAAAGACTGATTAAATTATTTTACTGGTTTCAGTTACATAATCATACTAAATAACTTGAAATTGATTGATTTAAAAAAAAAAAAAAAAGTGAAGGAAAACAATGGAAATAACTAAATGGTAAATCTCTACTCAGTCCTATCAGGGTCCTATTAGAAACATTTTGAATATCTATTTCTCATTTTAAGCATCAAAAGGGATCTTTTGACTATTTAAGCCTAATTAAAACCTATTAAACAGCTAAAGATTTCAAAGTTCTATTAAATTTGAAAAAGAATCATGTACTGAAGAACAGTATATATTTGAATCTGACCAAAGATTGCACAAGATTGTTATAGGTAAGCTGCCTATGACACGATTTGCTTCAGCAACAATTTTGACCATGGCTAAGGCCTATCTTACTTTCTACTCAAACGAAGATCTAAAGAGCTGTTCTTCATATATATCTTTGCTTCAATTTTTATGTGTTTCCTTCTATTCCCATATTATTTTTTAAAATTATTATTGTTATTCCTATTATTAAGAATAATAAATTAGAGAGTAAGAGTGAAGGGTTGGACTGCAACTCTTATTAATTGGGTTTTATCATTTAGAGGGTAGTTAGCACTCATTTCAGTTGTCCATACAGAAACATATACTGTGTGTTTGAATACTCGTGGGTAACCTGCCTGTGCTTCAAGCCGTGTTAAAAATGAGCCCATAATGCCTGGTAGGCCTTACTTGGTACCTACAGGGTTTGTCTTAGATAATGTCTGCCATCTTAGAAGAAAATAGATACCTGAGTGTAGACAATGAAAGCCCACCTCCAAATCCATATGAGCTGAACTTCCTACAAAATGCTGGTGGTAAGATAGTCTTCAACAACACCTAAAAAAACACGCTAAAAAAACTAAACCTGCTTTTTGCACAGACTGAGCAAAGAGACAGAAAATATCCAGAGAGGAGTAAATCAGATGTGGTCCATAACCTCTTAAGCCCTCTACAGCTTTTGAAATATTTCACTAGTAATAATTTCAGTAGTGGGTCAAAGGATGTCCTCATTAATCATATCTTGGCTGTTGACAAAGCTGTACCATAATTTCAACACTGGTCTGCCTTTTCTGCTTGTAGTATTGTTTAATGTCCATAAATATAAAACCTCTCTTGATATGAAAAAAAATTACTTCTCAAATCTCTTTTTTGTATCATTATATACAAGCAATAAAAGTTAAAACTAAAAATTATATTCAAAAGTCATCATCAACTGATAAATTTTGCTCACAAAATACATAGAACTTTAAGCAATTTATGATCATTTCTGGATGGTCATAAATTATGGTAGCATCCTCACTAGCAATACCTTACCACACAAAACCAATACAAATATATTCTGCTTTTAATTCCATTTTATTTTTCTACAAAATACTTTAAAGGACACTTTAAAGAAAACCTGTAGTTTCTAGTTTCAAATTCCAAAAAGTGAAAATGGACCTGAGATAGAGGAAACAATGTTAATGTTGGTACTTTTGACTGCATATAAATGTGTGATATATATATATATACAGAGAGACTTTTTTTACACCTTTATATGAAAGCCTAGAAAATAGAAAAATATATGAGAAGCAAACTAATGTTTGTAGTTTTGCAGTCACTTTTCTCTGCATGAACTAATGTCATCAGAAAAGACAGGCTTTGTCAGTCTCTTTAAACTGAAAATTTCTTGAGCTCCTTCTTTCCCAACTTTTGCTCTAGCTTATCCTTAGTTCTTAAGATGGTTTTATCTCAGAATTTAAAGAATAAAACCAAAACACATTTAAAAGAGAGCTGCATCAGGCTCTTCCTTCCTTGATGTCATGACATTGCACATAAGGAGTGTTCTGTAAGGCTTTTATTATTCATGGGAGAAAATATGAATAAAAATATTTCAATAGTGCCAGTAAGGATAAATATAAGAATCATGAAGACAATAATACAGCTTTCTAAAAATTATCATGATTGTTTCATGTGGGATATACAGAAATAATTTTCTATTGAAATAATTAATTCCAACACAAGAGGTAAACTCAAAACATCATTTGCAAAAGAACAAAAAACTTTTAAACAACTCATTTCTTTTAAATAGAAGAATAAAACTGTTTCTAGTATCTTTAAAGACAAAACCATTTAAAGCGTATTTTTTGCAGTTACTCCAGATTAACAGACAGAGTGGCAACAACTGATATGTGTGCTTTCAACTTAATGTCAGTAGTTGCTTTCCTTGTTTTATATTCATTATATTTTTCTTATTCCAGGTACCTACTGAAACATTAGAGTATCTGCATACTCATGACTTACATCTGACATAGATTCAGTGTGCTGATGGGAGCCAAAAGCCTGTTTCTTATCTCTTTCTGTGAATATTTTGATGATGCTATTTGATGATGATATTTTGTGAGTTTTGTGAGTTTCAGACTGCACTGTGGGTAAGGTACCTTGCTAGATATCCTTGGTTAGCTGTCTCACAGGTATTGCGTATCCCGAGCACCCAGTCATGCCAATGGATCTGTCTGTGGAAACCCCTCTAGAATCATAGAATATCCAAGTTGGAAAAGATCCACAGTATCATCAAGTCCAACTCGTGGCCTTGTGCAGAGCACCCCAAGAATCACACCATGTGCCTGAGAGCATTGTCCAAACGCATCTTGAGCTCAGGCAGGCTTAGTGCTGTGACGACTTCTTGGAGAGTGGTCTCTCAGAAACTTGTATCTTTGCTAATAAGTCTGCCCATTCATGACAGAATGAAAAGCTTAGCAAATTCCACAAATTTTCTATAATCTGTCTCTAGACTACTTATAGGTCACTTAAGCTCTTTGCCTGGTAATAAGAAATGAGAAATCTGTTCTTTATTTTTTTCCCTTATAGAGTAATTCTCATTAAAAGGACATGAGCTGAGCATTCATAATTAAAGAAAAACAAACAAACAAAAAACCCCAAACTAAAAAAACAAACAAAACCAAACCACAAGATTCAAAATCACTAGTTAATCACTGGTTAATCACTAGTCACCGTTGTGTAACTGTTTGTTTTTTGTTTGTCCACTTCTTGTAAGTAATTTATTATTCATTTAAAATATCTGCTGGAGTAGACATGAGAGATAATATAGAAATATAAAGCTGTAATTAGATTAGTCCCATTATTAATAAATATTTGGCTTAGATAATTATTACACTAGAAGTGGTTTTGCTTCTGCTAGTGATTAGAGAATTGGTGGCATTTTGCTGTCCTTTCAAATTTATTGCAATTCGTATGTAAATACACTAAGGAAAAAAAAAACCAAAACAACTCTGGCTCATTTTTTTTTGCTGAAGGTGTAAAAACTAACCACAACGAAACAGAACAAAATGACTTTGTACTAACAAAAATATCAAACTTCAGGGTCATATTTTCTCAGAAAATGAGAAATCACACAGAACACAGAGTTAGATCTTTAGAAACAATAATATTCTGATTAAATAATCATTTTCATTAAAGGGCTTGTTTAGAAAAGCAACCAGACTGACTTTTAATGCCCCCAATGCATCATAATAGAGCCTATTTCCCTCTACCATAGGATTTCATAAGATCATCTCTTCTATGAGAGAGGAGTTTTTCTCAGTGTCACTTCCTAGCAGAATGTTAACAGACTGTAAATTATAAAAGGTAGTTTATGATCACCCACATAAATTACTATACAGAAGATTTATTACTTAACATAATTTCACTCTTTAAGCAGAAGACTGCTTTCAATGTAAAAAAAAAAAAATCATTAGATCTTACCATACCAGAAAATTTTTCATGTGTGTAATAATAGGAAAAAATATTAAATGGTAATGAAAACATTTATGCAAGATGAAATTATCTGATACAGTAAAACTAAGTACTCAAACATATTTCCTTGTTAAATATTTTAGAGATTTATACTGTTCAATGGATTAAAGAGATCCAATGTGTAGGTAGTCAATATAATCCATATTTAAAGTATTAATTGTCTTGGGTTATGTAACCAAAACATGTGTATTCTATTTCATCTGTTGAAAGCAGTTGGGGAGATGTTTTTTCTTTATCTCTTGTAACTCCAGGGGGGAGGGGGGCAGATGCCTTCTAATAATGGGCCAGCCATTAAAACGAGGTGTGGCAGTGTTTCTTATCTCCTTCACCACCTGTCCATCCTCAAGGGAGATATCTGCTGCTAATGGGCCATTAAGGCTCACCAATGACATGACACATTACATCATCCCATTGTGAGATGCTCCACCCAGTGGGGCGGGGGGAGCCAACTGTTCCTGCCTGGATAAAAACTGAGACTCAGGAACACCGGGAATCTGGTTTTCCACTGGATTTCTGGAGGAAGACTGGACCCATCTCACCACCACTAGACTTTCTACAGAACCATCTCTGCTACATAGAACCACATCTGTTACTCCAGGAGGTTTTATTTGGACTGCTTCCAACACCCTGACCAGCAGGGTGTCAGGTCATATCCCTGACTCTGTCAGGGTTTTCTGGGATTTTTTGTTTGTTTGCTTGCTTGCTTTTCTGTACTGCTACATTTGGGATTTTATATATATATATACTTAGTAAAGAACTGTTATTCCTATTCCCATATCTTTGACTGAAAACCCCTAATTGGAAAATTAGAATAATTTGGGAGGGAGGGGGTCTACATTCTCCATTCCAAGGGAAGCTCTAGTTTTCCTGGCAGATACCTGTCTTTCCAAACCTAGACATTAATATATCCTTTTCTTTTTTAACTGCAAACTATAAAATTATAATACATTATTGTAGTTTTGTATTTGAAAACCTTTAACTGTGACAATTTCAAATTTAGCACTAAGTAAAGTTATAGTCAATACATATATAGACAAGTATTGCTTGTATTACATAAAAATACAGAAAAGAAGAAAACAGAAAAAGAAAAAAAAACCAAGACCATTATAATTTGGAAGGTTAATTTGATTCTGATGATCAAAAATACATATCTTTAAAATGACCTACTAAAAACATAGTAGTGTCTCGTTGATGTTGAATCTTTTTCTTCTTAATGAAATTTTGATCTTCTCTATATTTTATTTATTTACTATTTTTCTATATTTACTACCTACGCTTGGTAACTAATTTTTATGGATGTAGTTCTTCTCTGGAACAGTTATTAATTTATGAAGTAGCCAAAGCAGAACTGTGGTGCAACTATAAAGTAATGTGCAAATATTGGATAAGTTGTTAAAATATTCACTTTAAACCAAGGCACAGACATACTGAAAAAATGTAATGGAAGCAGTGCACAATCATTTTGTAACATGCTAATAACATAATTATTACTCAAGAATTTATTTAATATATTTTATGAGAAAGTTAAGCATAGAGAGAGAAATATAATGAGTAGTCACAAAGATGCAAGTGGAGATTTGTGATATAACTGTACAAAAAGTTATATAGAAAAATGTGCAAGTAGTAAGATCTATCAGATCAGAATGAAGGCTGTAGAAGACCCAGGAGAGATGGCTGTTGGAACCAGAACTGACAAGTTATTTGGTGAAACCAGGATAAACCCTGCTCCCCATAAAAACATCAAATATGTCAGGCTGTATGAGATCACCACTCCTTATTTTGAGGAGAGAGATGAGGTACTGTGCTGGTTTGAAAGCAAAACCAGTGAAAGACTCCAAGTCAGAAACACAATTTTATAAGAGAAAAGAAAATAAATAAAAGAAAGTAAAATAAAATAAAAGTAATAGTACAAAAAAACCACTGACAGAGTCAGAATACAACCTGACACCCTGTTAGGGTGGTAGTAGCAGTCCAGATGAGATGGTCTTGTCAAAGCAGTGATTCCTCTAGAAGCGTCTGGTAGCTCTTGTCTCCTCTGGGAGTCCAGTGGGTAAAAGCTGCCTGTGCTGCCTCAAACCCTGGATTATATCCAGGTGGGAATGCTTGGCTCCTCCCCCTGGGCGGAGCATCGCACAATAGGATGATCTCGTTCTATGAGTCATGCAGTGGGTCCTTGATGGCCCATTAAACAGAGATAACTCCCAGAGGGAGTTATCTATGAGTCATGTGGCAAGGCATTGTTAGGCTCGTTAACAGAAGATAAGGAAAACACTGCCCCACCTTGGCTCCAATGGCTCATGGGGATAGAATACATACCTTGGGCACAATTTTACATTGTAACCTAGGACAGGTACATAAGCCACTGCTGGTGGTTAGGGACAGTCAGGAGTGAAAGAAGGGGACCACTGGATTCCAGCTTCCCTCCTCCAACTGCTCTTAAGTCCTGCCACCTCAACTTCAGCCACCGTCAAAGACATCAGCGTTGACTGCACAGGATGAACACAAGAAAGGCAGAAAAAGAAGTGTGACTAAGCAAGATACAAGGATTCCCCTCATATTGCAAGGAGACAACTTCCCATTTAAGCACGTGAACATGAACTTTCTGCTTTCATATGTGATATATATTACTTGATGACTTTCTCATTAAGCTTGGCAATAAATCAAGCTGTTCTTATTACTTTAATGTGCTGAGATCCCTTTTATTATTACTGTCTGTATAATTTACAGTTTAGCATCTGTTTCAAGTTCCTCCCATTACAACAGAGTCTAAAGAAAAGTGTTAGGGGGCACAGGACTCTATCTTAGCAAACATGGAGTTGCTGGTTTTTGTAAAAGACCACAGATAACAAAACAGATATAACAGATCTCAGGATTTTTCATGATCTTCCTCGATTTTTATTGACCTTCTTTAAGTCACTCAGTCATTCCCCACGGTGGTTTGGGGGAGAGAATTGGAAGAGTAAAAATGGAAAATCCACTGCCTGAGATGAAGGTGGTTTTATAGGGAGAACAAAAGTTGCTTGTTCAAGAAAAGTAAAATAAGGAATTAATTCACTACTGTTCAGTTCTTTTTCATTAAATGAACCATCTCTGACTTCAGAATCAGAATTAAGTGTAGTAGAATATACGCCTGATATAACAGCAAGGGCCTTTAAAACAAAGGGAACAAAACAGGCTTTAAGGCTATAAGAAGTTAGAAGTAGTTATTTGGTGTTCATTGAAGTGGTATAACCTTGGCAGCTGTTTAATGCTAGTGTTAGAGACATAAAGGGATTAAACCCCAGTTTTTCAAAACATGTAAAAGATCTGGTACTTTGTAAATTAGAATGCAAGATGGTATTAGAGAGCAGTTAAGAACAAGGTGTAGAGTGGATTATCAAGCATATAAAAGTGACTCCAAGGTGATCTGTGATTTAGGATGCAATATTGGCACAGCAACACTTTGTCTCATGGGGATTGATGCTAATGACTAACCTTCCTTCCTTCCTTCCTTCATTCCTTCCTTCCTCTTTCATCACAACCAGCATAGCATGAAATGATGTGCATACGTGGGCAAAAAAAAAATAGTTTTCTCACATTCCAACCCTACTTCAGTGCTCATCTCCACACAGGTTTTTACCAGTCTTATGTTTTTGTTTTATGGTCAGAGACTATTGGGTATTTTCATGATTCTGTGCATCATAAGACTGAACTGTTGAAATGATCAAAGAAATTTTTTTAGAAATATTGATATTCAGGTCCTCTACTTGGGCAAAACTTTCATAAAATCCCAACTGAATTCTGAAGTAAAATCTCTGTAGATTGTTGCAATATTGTCAATTCCTTTACACTCTTTGGACAAACACTATATAAAGGTAACAAAGCATTACCTGAGTCCCATATCTGTACTCCTCTGAATGGAAGGGATAAAGAGGGAAGTAATCCATGTAAGGAATAAAACAGAAGGAAAAAAAATCCACAAAATGCAGCTCAAATGCGCAAAATGTCAATTTATAATATACCTGGATAGGTGATGTGTGAAACTAATGACAATATTACTAATAATGTTGCTACTAATAATAATGATATAGACCAAGGTAAGAGCTGATGATAATTCTAGGGAACTTCTTGCTATTATGATGTTTTCTAATGAAAACCAAGCCAAAAACTATGTAATTATATCCTGGATGGTAGTTACGCAGCTTCTAAAAATCATTTTTAAATTGTCAAGCCTTCATCTGACCAAAGGTTCAAAGTATCTTTTATATTCTGGAAATACTAGTTAAGTTTTGGGTTTTGCACATTAATATTTCAGTACTGAAAGACAGAGGGTGGGGGGAATATGAAGAAGATGAAATTTAATGAGTAATGTTTTTCTTCTCAAAATTCTATCGTGCTCTTTCTGTTACACCACAGTGCACATAAGACAAGTACCATGGGTTGCTGATGGGAGTTGCTGAGTTGCTCTCCTAGTTACTTTTTGAGAGAATTGTATCTGGGTTGAATAAAGTGTTGTTTCATGTGTAGATCAATCAAAAATTATTATTCCCATTGCAGCTTTGAGAAGGGTAAAGCTGAACAAAAATATAAAGAATTCATAGCACATTTTTTGTTTGAGAAAACTTTGATAGACCTGAAGCTATGAACCCAACTCAATTGTACATGAAATATATTTAAAATCTTCCTAATATTAATTTTCTATGTCAAAAGATATGAAACAATTTTAAACTTACATTACTTAATTCATACTGAAAGTATTTTTCAATGTTTTTTCTGAGTTATAACTAAAATGTAATATCCTTAGTTCAAGCCACAAATAAGATAAAAGAAAGGTATTATTTTTTAAACAAGAAAAATAATCTTCAGATTCAAAGAAGGAAAATATTTATCTAGTCATTCTACATACACAGGTAGCAGACTAATAAAAATGATGAATCATAAAAGTAGAGTTAAAAAAAAAAATTAAAATGTAAACCACTCCAATTAATCGAGATTCAGACATTCATTGAAGCATTAAGTGTGGCATTCGGGGGGTCTGAGCCTGTCTTCCCTCTGATTGTCACACTCACACCAGTGAAAAACAAACTTGGATAAAACTGAACAAGATCAGCAATACTGGAATCAGAACTGACTCAAATGTGCAACATGCAACAATCCAATACCTCATATTATTGTTCCTGCTTGAAAGACTCTTACCAGAGATGAAAGCCAAAGTCATGCATTATATGCTGGGAAGAAGTCTGGCATCGGTCAGTGGATGGTGAGAAATTGCTTTGTGAATTACTTGGGGATATAGTATCATTATTGGTATAATTATTATAATTATTTACCATTATTACTGTATTTTACTTTATTTTCAATTATTAAACTCTTCTTATCTCCACACATAAGTTTTATTTTTATTTTCCTCCCCATTCCCCCAGGATGGGGAGGGAGACAGGGAGGTTGAGTGTGTGGCAGCATGGAGCTTAATTTCTAGCTGGGCTTAAACCACAAAGGCTGTCAAATCCATGTCTCTCTATTTTAGAGACAAGGATTTGTGAGGATGGTATCAAATTTTTTACTTCTAGACTCTTTACTTTATAGGAAACTGTCAAAATTATTTTAAGATTTAGCTGTACTTAACGAGACAAAGGGAAAGATAATGAATCTCCATCTTAGGCCAAACGCTTCTTATTATTAAGAACTATGAAATAGCTTGTATCTGAGGTATCTTTGTATAAAATAATTTTCTTTACTTCTCTATATCAGTTTCAAAGAAAAAATTTCTCTGAAAGTATACTTTCATCCTTTAACTTTTTCTTATAAATCAAATTTTAATAAACCAGTAATGTTATAAAAATGCACATTATAAGAGTAGGCAAAATATAACAAACAAAGTCGTTGTTTATAATGCATTTTTTTTTTTTTTAATTATGACGGAAATGATACTAAAACTGCTTGGTGATTAATAAACCACTCCCTAAAGTCTTTGTTGAAATGAGAAGTGAAAGTAATTAAGGATGATGTCCTCTGAAGACAGCACTGACAGCTAAAAATCCATTAACAGATTTTAAAAGGGCTAACAACTAACACATTTTTTTCATGTTCTTGGAGGCTATGAAGAAAGTTGAAAGTATTGATTTACCATTAGGTGAAATTATACCTAATTTTTTTTAACCTTTTTTTTTTTTCTTTCAGTTAACTGTGGATGGAGCTGTAGATATGATTTAAATGAATCTTCATCTATAACTCATTGCTAAACTTCTCTGTAACCTTTTGATCAATTAAGATATTTTAATTTTCCATTATATCCACACAGTGTTGGAATTTTTAGCTTTTATGCAAACAGAAGTTTTACTTAGTAGTCGAAATTCATATTGGTAGTTCAGAACAAATCATGTGTTTAATGCAAATTTCTGACATTCTGTATGAAGTCATGTTGTTTTTCGATTAGAATATGTCACATTGTGTCATGTCGCAAACTGTCCTGAATGGTACTTCTGTAACAGGCCATGACAAACCAATAAGACATGCATAAAGAAATGAAGTATTTTTAAGACTATTTTGCAGTCACTGGAATCGCAAGTATCCAGTTTGAATATTACACTTCAAACAGATGAGTGTAATTTTAGCTGCATTTGTTCCTAACTATCAAGTTAAATCTCCTTTCTTTATACAGAATTATCCTTCATGGATGTGCAGGTATAGATATATAAATATATATGTATGTATGTAAATTTTGGTCTGTATAACTTGTAATATGTAGCATTTTGTAGTGAATCTAAGTGTAGTAGCAAGGTGTTCTCAGTCTTTCACTGCATCAGTGTTAAAAACCACAGCTAATTAGTTAATTCTAATCAGTAATGTCCATAGTAGACCTTATATTTGATGGTGCATCTAATCTCATGCTTGGAGCACTGTCCTGTGGTCTTCATACCCTATTATTTCTTTTTAGGGACAAGGACAAAAGGACTTATTTAAAAGTTTCCTTTCAGCCAAAAGTAAGTGACAGTTACTATACTGTTCTACCCTGCAGAGAATATTTTAAAGAGAATGACTGTCACACTCATGATAACTTATCTGAAAAGACTGGTCAGGAGTTCTGATCATTATAATTTTTTTTAAGAAAGATTTTCATGGGCATCCAAGGAAATATTGCTTCAGAAAAATTAATAAAGACTATGAAAGACTTAAAAAAAATAGATTCTCTCAAGAATATACATCACAAATGGGAGCTTTTGATCTGCCTCTTCTGAAGTGTCAAAATTTCAAACCCTAACAGGAAGAAAACATTTTCTTATTACATGGTCAGAAACCATCACATTAGCTATGTCCAAGTTAATTAGTTCTTTCCCAGACAAATCTGCATTAGAAGGACCGATCTGAAAAACCTGGAGACATGAGAAGCTGTATCTGTACGCCTCAGGGTCCCTGATTGCCTTTAACTTTCATATATTTAATATAATAGACATATTCAGTGGAATCCCATCAATATTTTTAATTAATTATATCATTTATTTATCAAACTCAAATCTGCTCTCATCTTGGCTCTTTTTAATTGATTGTAAGGACTTTTTCATAGAAAGGAATAGAATTTTCCAAATGTTAAGCATTGGCAATTATACAAATTTTATTAAATATTGTTTGGATTGAATACACCTGCATCAGGCTGATGGATGTCTGTCTAGTGCTGTGGATGAGACTCTAAACTTTGAACAGTGACCAAAGTGAGGCACTAGAACAGGTAGCCAAGAGCAGTGGTGGATGCCTCATTCCTTAAAATGTTCCAGGCCAAGCTGGACAGGGGCGTGAACAATTTGGGCTAGTGGAAGTGATAGTATTAGGGTTAAAATCTTAGCCGTTTAGAATCAAGGCTTCAGAGGAGAGTGGAAAATCTATGCGGGGAGGTGGATGGGAACCAGCAAGCTAGTGAAACTAATAGTCATGGGCTAGGTAGCTGGCTTTGCTTTGTACAAGGTAACCAGCTATGGCCATGTGTAGATATAGTTATCAAGCGTAATTAGGACCAATCAAGGGATAATGTAGGAATATAGAGAACAGTTCTTTCAAAACTCAAAGTCTTATGTTTCAGTAGAATCACTAAGAAGAATGGAAAATATTGAAGTTAATCATTGATATTTCATGTAACTAAAAGGTATAAATTGTAAATACAAATGTATCTCCCCAGAACGGATTTGGGACGAAGGAAATCCCCCATTCTCTTTTGGGCCCAAAAATAAAAAGCACTGCATACAGCCATGCTTCTGTGACTATATGTTTTTTATTCCTATGCTAACAGAAGGTGCCTTTGCCCATGGCAGGGAGGTTAGAACTAGATGATCTTTAAGATCTTCTTCAAACCACACCATTTTTTGATTATATGATTCTATAAATTGACAGTAGTTTAAATATACTCAAGTATGACTCTGTAGAACGTTGTTTACTTTCGTTCTTTTTTCAAATTATACTCCATATATATAATACATAGATGAGATCAGAAATAAATTATGACCCTAGATTTAAAGCCATATTTTTTTCTGTTGGCATATATTCACACAGTGATCAAATAGTTCTTGATCTTGCGGCTAGATCTGCAGAAATCTTGACTTTAGCTGGTAAAGAACAGCATTCAGTCACCAAATATGAATAACTGATAGCATCATACTACAATTAGCTAATGCCTTTTTGGAGATAAACACTGACTAATGTAACTCACATCATGTAGGGAATCAAGCACACACTGATTCTTGAGTAAGAAGTTCTCTGTGTAAAATTTGTGATTTTCATCAGACCAGCATCATACGTTTTGCTTCAGTGCCTATAAGGCGGCCTCTGGGACTTACTAACCTTTATAGAAAAAGTCTTTTATAACTTAGTACCTGTTCTAGAGGGCTTTTTGTAGCTTCCTGTAAAATTTAATAGAGGATAGAAGTGCTATAAAATTCTACAGGAGATGTGACATCTTAGAGGAGAATGACAATTCTCATTCAGTTCCCTAGGTATAACTTCTACAATATTCCTTCCCTGTATCACAGAATCACAGGATCAGTTAGGTTGGAAAAGACCTCTGACATCAATGAGCTCAACCTATGACCAAACATCTCCTTGTCAACGAGGTCATGGCACTAAATGTCACATCCACTCTTTCCTTAAACCCCTCCATGGATGGTGACTCCACCCCCTCCCTGGGCAGCCCATTCCACTATGAAGTGTAATTTCCAACTCATTTGTATTTTTTTCCTTTTCAGTTTTGTTAATTTGTGTTTTATATGGCTGTTGTATACATAATAATTTATATTTTCTTCAAGCATATAGATAATAATTATATTATGGGCATCTTAATGCATTAGATTCCTAAAAAAAACCCCACCAGACATAGTTGTAAATGCTTTTAAAGAAACAATAGATAAACATTCCACATTTTTTGATTCAGTAATTTTTGTACATTGATTTCTTCTAAATTTTTAGTGAAAAATTAAGCTCCTTCAGCTGACTACGAGTACTGACTCTTTTTAAACTGTAGTCTTAATAAGTTGATTCTGCGCTTTTTAAGATAATGTTTTAATGGGGAACCATTTTATTGAAAACCCATTGTTTTAACTTGTTATTAAGCAATTCAGTTGATGTCCATTCAAATAAGTCAGACAAATGTCTGCACATTGTCAAGTACAGGTATGGAAAGACATGTTCATAAGAGAATCCATGCTTTTCTCAAGCACATCTACTGAAGACAGATATATTTTCTAGCATGAATTCAGGAGAATTAGGGAAAAAATAGCAACAAACTGTTTTGAAAATGTTTTAAAAGATTTGAATTGAATTTCTTATCATCACAAAAGTTAAAGGTGAAAATGTTCATATGTTTTCCCATAAATGATCACCAATTATTTTTGTAAATGGCATTTTGTATTATAAAAACACTGCCGTTTCATATAGAATCAGAATTCAGGTTAAATTAAGATTTGCATGCTGTGAAGCTAATCATGTCAAGGTCATTCTGTGTAAAGCTGGAGCATAGGATCTCAAAGGGACTGTATTTGCTTTGGGCCAGGTATTTTCTGTAATGCACTCCCAAAGTCCAGATTCCCTATGCACATCCTGCTTAGACCAAGACTGCATAACCCAGATAGTTATTGATGAGGCTATACTAGGCACTTACATTTTTTTTTTCCAAAACAAACTCTGAATATGAAAATATCTGAAGTTCTTTGCACTACCAGCATATTTAGGGAATTGTTGATAAGTTCATTGGCCCTGCAGCTCAAGTCTGTCATTAATGAAAGACCAGAAAGGGAACTTTCTGCAGTTTATCTGATAAGCTTGGCAGTAAAGCCCAGAGTTCCTTACCTTAAACAATATGAGGAACACAGGCGGTTTTTGAAAAAAAATTAATCCATCTTTGAGCAAAGTGCCAGCCCCCAGAGATACAAAAAAGAAGATGTAAAGAACCAAATTCAGGACATATATTCAGGCTGGTCCATTTTAACATTAACCACACTGAGCTGACAGACAAAAATGAGATCAAAGCGAGCGTAGTATCTTGAAGATTGTTTTCAGAGATGTTTATTAGGATTAAAGTGTTTAGGTGAGTCAATATTTTTTATTTTCTTAAAAAGCAACTTCCATCTTACTTTGAAAGCTGTGTCCTAAAAGCATTTAAGGACCCAAAAGGTAGTTGGAGAGAGACTTTTTCCAGGTGTCTCTAGTGAGAAGACAAGGGGGAAGTTTTACATTGAAAGAGGGTAAACTTAGATTGCATATAAGGAATATCTTTTTTTACAGAGTAGGACAAGAGGCACAGGAACAGATTGCCCAGAGAAGTTGTGGATGTTCCATCCCTGGAAGTGTTCATGGTCAGGTTGGACTGTGCCCTGACCTAGTGGAAGGTGTCCCTGGCCACTGCAAGGAGGTTGGTGCTTGATGATATTTAAGGTCCTTTCCAATGCAAACCATTCTATGATTCTATGTATCTCTTAGCAAATTGTGAGAAAATATTTTGAGTTTCTTATGTGAAAGATTCTGTGTAAAAATTTCAATAAATAATGTGGCTTATATTTTTAGAACTTTTCCTGCTGGTAAGGCCCAACATACTGCATAGCATACACAAATCCTCACTTATTTCAATAGTGAGTTGCACAGATACATGGCTGGAAACTCAGAAGTAGCATTATAGCCCACAACACAAAAAAGACGAAAGTTCCCCTTTTCAGCTAATTTGATGGAAGCTGCTATTAAATTTTATAATTTTGATTTTTTTACCGGTCAAGAACAATCAAAGTTTAATTACAAAAGGAGATATTCCCAATATATATTAAGTCTGAGAATACAGATAGCAAATATTTGTAGGTAAATTAAACAAATAAATAAACAAAATCAAATAATCCCCAAAGAAACAAATCCCTTTCACATAGAACAATGTGTATTTCAACTGTGAGTTTTCCTATATGTTATACAGAAAATGTAGCATGACAAAAGTTGGTATGGTGGCAATAACATTTTAATGACTACTAAAATTTAATTTTATTTAAAGCACCTATACAGTCCTGTAAACTTAAGTTTCATTGATATAGAACAGCAAATGATGAATGCAGAATTTTTATACAGTCTAATCCTGAAGATATCCTAAATAATCCTGTTATGTCATGTGTATGATCCTTACTAGGATAAAGTACCAGGATAAAGTACAGGTTTGGGATAAAGCCCATGTCTCCATTAAATAGAAAAGAAATTCTTCCTAAAATATAGTTTTCTAAAATCAGAATTATTAAGAGGAGCAAATAATATGCAGATTGTGAAATGACTATAAGACTACACAGATGTACAGATGTATAAATGGACTACTAAATTTTATGAGCAGGATTCTGGAGCCATTTTGTTGGATTTGAGTCAGAAAGAGACATTTCAATGCATTCAAGAGGTGGGAAGAGAAATCTCCATCAACCCACAGGCTAGCAGAAAATTTTCTTCAGGGAGAATGTATCCACTTCTCATGTCTCCCATTTTAGTATTTAGTTTAATGCACATCATGTATTTGGCTTCTGTCTGTGTTTTTCTTTCCCAGCATAATTTTTGCAACAGATTTGCCCTGAAGCATTAACTACCCTTGATAGTTTTCTCTCTTACTGTGTGATTACTTGCTTAGCATAATGACTTTTCTGCATTTTTAAATTAGTATGGTGTCATAGGAACCACTGTCAAAAAAGTTGACTTTAACGCAATATGATAATATCAGTAATGGTAAGAACATATAGAATGTTAATGTAACTACATTGCAGGTGTCCTGCATAACCTTTCAGAATTTCCATGCTTTATTTTGGTCAGTAAATTTTGACAAGGCATTAAAAAAATTCAGATCTGTAATATGAATATAGCAAAACACAGCTGAACAAAATTTCCCAACAGAACAATTTATTCCTTTTAGAAAAAATTGTACAAAACCCCCCAATATCTCATTGAAAAATGCTAATTTCATCTGCATTCTTCTGATGCTAACCTGACTTATGATATCAAATTATGATTATCTTCACTCATAAACTGCATACTAATAGACATTATATTTCAGCAACAAAATTCCTCCTGTAGTCTTTGTTAATTTTATATTATAGATTCTGCTTTATGTCATACATTTTAAAAATAGAGTTATTTTATCTTATCAAAATATGTTTTTTCAAGAAACTCCTGAGATTAGGTTACTTCTTTTATTTTTTTGCAAATTCTTAAGATTTTACTTCCAGCTCAAATACATGATGCATTTGTTTTATTAACTGGAATTTGAGGTGATCTAAATTCAAATTGCTGACCATTTATTATGTGACTTTGTAGCACAATAATGTTGAACATTGCTTTATCACCACTTTGATTTTATTAATGTGCTAAAACATTGAAAGAATTCTGGAGCATTAAAAATTTTTGGGTCAATAATTACATTTGACAGTGAAGAAGTTTTTGGTTTTTACTGTTCTGGGCAGTGAAAAGTTTAAGCAACATTACAGTAAAAAATAAACTGGCATAATATTTATATTCTTTTCTTTCTTATTGATTCATGTTAAAAATAATACAGTGAGGAAGCTGCTAAAAGACAGAAAGACAGCCCTTTCTTTAAAAAAAACACTGAGCAGTTAAATTGTATAATCCCACTTAATGTTTTGAGTAAATCTCCATATAAATTCAGGGATTACGTGAGTAACAAATGAATTTATGAATATTTTTTATTCTCTTGTCAGTAGCAGATATTTCCTCAACATATGTTATACAAATACAGAAAGAGTGCTTCTCACAAACAAGCCATTGAAATTCTGTTCTTTTGCATAATAGAGCTGGATTAGTTTTGTTCTGCTTAGTCTCCAGGCCCAGGGAAATGCAAATGCACATGTGGGTGTCTAGCTCATAAACTATACTTAACTGTATTTAAGAGGTCATATAAATGTTATGTTAAAATTTCATCAGCTTTTGCCATTTAATACCACATTATGCATATAAATGCTGATATTCTCATGTTTTTCCTAACATCAGAAAGAATTCAAACACATTTATATACATTAATCACAATACTTCAATGTTAAACTGGTTAATGTAGTTTGACTTTATTGAAATTATCACTAACTCTCAAAAACAGAGAATGTTGAATATGATAATTATAAGGCCTTGAAAGAAATTCGGAACAGCCTATGATCTCAAAGAAAAATAAAATCCACTCCTAAAATAACTAACCTGAACAAGAGTTTTACACTTGGTTAGCATAATGAAGTTCTCAGTATATACTATCTACTTTATTAATTATGGAAAATTTTATGGGTTTTTTTCCAAAAGGCTAATGAACTGGAATATAATTAAAAATATAATAGCTGAGAACAAATGTAAATGTTTCTGGAAGTATGAGATTAATAACTCTGGCATAAATTAACCATTATGTGGAATATATTGGTATATTTTTCACAACCAGCTTTGCCACCACACTTCATTTCTGATCTACAAGATCGCTTCTATTCAGCACTTGCGTCTCAGCCAATTAATGAGCGGTAACTGTGTTATGTTTGTGAGCAGATTCCAATAGTTATTTCAGGTATTAAGAAAATATTCTCTAGCTTTAAATTATTTAAAGTCTTGACCCAGGGATTCTGAGGTAATCACAATATTCTTGGGTTTTCTATCTCTCTTTTTGTCAGCAAAAAAACTGAAACTAGTTGAATGATGTTTGTTATATTTTTCTTGTGTCTGGATGATTTATACAAATGCATTCCTGTATTTTCCTTATCCTCCTTTCTGCTAACTAATTAGAATATTTCTCTTTAATTTTTCATTATATAAATCTGAGTGAAGAAATATGGATGCTTTAAGGCTTTTATACACCTCATAAAAATCCTTCAATTATTTTTCACAGTGTAACATCCAGAAATCTCCAGCACACCCTGCGGCTGGATCTGCATTTCAGTACATCCTGCTCTAGGCAGATTGGACTTGTTGGCCTCATTTCATTTGCAAGGAAAATATGCTTCAATTATCTCCATGAAGAAACCTGCTAGAACATATTTTTTTTATCTCCTCCCTCTGGAAGGAAATTTGCATGTGCAGTGGAGTGGTGAGCTAGCACAGTTCCCCACAACATGGAGCTGAGACTGAAGCAAAATACACTTTGTGCCAGGAATGAAGAATGCAGTGCAAGGCATCCTCACCTCGTAGGCATAGCCTTTTACTCCATAATATATATTGAATAGTTACATGTCACCATCCTGCCACATTTTCATATCTCAACCTCATGGATTACAACACAACAAATAAATTAATTGAGTTTGGGTCATGAGGTAAACAGACACAAAATGATAAAACTCACAAAACCCCCAAAGGAGAGAAAAAAAATGTTCCTAAAATTGAATTATCTTATTTTTCAAAACATGTAAATATCTAGAATTATTTACCTATGGTCAATGTTATTGCTCAAATAATGATTTGGAATTTTCTAAGAGAAAGCTGGCTGTCACAGGCTAAATTGTTCAAAAGATCATTCCAGTAATTTAACAGTATAGTTGACTGAATTCCAGTGCCAAGGTACTTTCCCTGTTTATGTACAATTTTGCAACAAAAGCATAGCTACTACATATTTTTATATGTAATATAAGATGGAATGCTGAGCTCAGAAATAGATGGAAAATAACCCACATAACAAGATTTCCCACACTTCAGTTTGTGAGGCAGTTTGTTAACTTCCCATTCAGGGCCACCAAGACATCTATCCAGCACAGTCAGGTGGAGGGGACACAGAGAAGATGCAGAGTAGGCAAAAGTGTCAGAAGGACTTGTCTCCTAGCCAGAACCTCTTCCTGAGAAATTCACAGTCTATGGATAACAATTTGATTTCATAATTTTTAATACACAGAAAAATAAATTGGCTTTTTTTGGGATATTTCCTCATTTTTTTAGGAGGTTTAGGTGAATAGAGATATTTAATTCCCCAAAATATGTATCTAATAGATCACACAAGTACAAATAGAATCATCCATATATTAGTATAATTCAAGTAATTTGCAATTCAGCTGAGACATTGTAGACCTCCAACAATTAATTGTTGAAATAATTAATCAATAAAGAATTTATAAACATTTTTACCTTGTATGGACACAGAGAGTTTAGAGAACATTTACAGAAGACTCATGGACAGCTGCCTTTTTTAGTAATGCTTAATAATTGCTGTGGTAGTTAGGATAAGTTAGGCCTGGTTAACCTAACTGCTACCATAAGCCCATTATATTTATCAGCAGTTTCTATAAGCAGTCAGTAGATGACCAGCCTCTAGTTATGAATGACAGAATGAACCTTGAATATAGGAAGTAGACAGCCAAACTATACAAGCCAATCATCAAAAATGGCAGCAGGTCCAGAACCATTTTCTTTTGACTGCTAAAACTGCAACACCAAGTCAGACACCACCGCCTTCTGTTCTTTTGCTCTGTACTGTGTAAAAATCTAGCTCCATTTTCTGTATTGCCAGATATTGGAGCTCTGAAGGAAGAAAATAGCTTTCTCCTTAGATTTCCCACTACTTAATTCCTTTCCTCCCACACAAACAAACCTCTACCTCTACATGCCTTCTGTTCTACATTTATTCAGTTCATCTTCTAGTTGTACTTGTACAAATACAGAAAAAAAAAAGATGAGAAATTCAGTTGGAGATTCCTGTTTCAGAAGGGAGAACTGAGAATCATCTGCTTTTGTTTAAGACAGAGTTAATTTTCTTAGTTGCTGATACAGTGCTGTGGTTTTAGATGAGAATAATGTTGATAATACAACATTTTAGTAATATACTGAGCAGTGCTTACCCTAAGTTGAGGATTTTTCTGTTTCCCAGTCTCTGGCAGTGAGGAGTTACACAGGAAGATGGGAAAGAGCACAGCCTGGACAGATGACCTGAACTGGCCAAAGGGATATTCCATGCTACAGAAAGCCAAGCTATATAAACTGGGGAGAGCTGGTTATGAGACAGGAGACAGAATAAATTTCTATAACTTTTTAAAATACATGTGAAAACTGTCTCATGATATTGCCTGAAAATTCCTATGTGGTTGATTAGCTATGACAAACTCTCCACTCAACTATTTTTTCAACAATAGACCTAACTAATTTATGCTTAAAACACTTGAAATTTAGTCCAACAAAATTTTTTTCTTGCCAACTATGTAATTAAATAACTTTTCAGACAGTTACTTTTGTGAAGGAACTTATTCTTGGATCCTATTTTTAGGATTCTAGTATATCTAGCTTGCTTAGTCTAATGCTCTGTTGTTCTCCACTTAGACTATATAAGAATCATTTGAAAGTTTTCTAAAATTTTCAGTCAAAAAGTTTAAATCTTTTTCAACCTAACCCAATTACTCTGATTTTTGAAGTTAAAATTTGCATCTATCTTAATCCCTTATACAGACTGTTTAATAATTTATAGGAGAATTTCAAGTTAACTTCTCAAAGAACTTTTCTTTTGGAGAGAAAAGAAAGAAAGAGAGTGATCTCATAGAGCATGGAATTAGATATAAAATCCCTTTTAATATTTTAATGAGCTAACATTAAAAAAAAAAAAAACCAAACCCCAAAAAAAACCCAAAACAAAACCAAACCATGCTGCCTCATTATTCTGAAAGACAGATAACTAGAAATAATGTTTAAAAATTAATTTGAAATCATACAAATAAACTACCTATAAATGTGACAATTTCCTCCTTTCCTGCAGTCATTGAAACTGCTAATTATCTGGGGGGGTGGGGGGGGGGGGGGAAATTAGGGTTA
>VWYN01003624.1:253438-294326 GCA_013400075.1 Hippolais icterina | reverse complement strand
TTTTTTTTTTTTCCTGTTCTACTGATTTCCAAAAGGTAAAACGTTCAAACTTGTAGAATAAAATACCAGTCAGAGATTTATTTTATGTCTTATCTTGCTCTTATTAGTTCACACATAGGAAAACAGCTCATGGTTGCTTTTGGTTATTCTGATGGTTCTGATGTCATCAAAACTTTGTTAAAAAAAAACCAAACTTTTTTTTTTTTTAAACTTCGTCAAACAACCATCAAAAGTTGAATGAAAATACAGACATGTTCTAAAGTAGTTTTTATTTGTTAATAGTTACATTACACTTGGCAAGTTACAACTGGTATGTTTGGCAAGCTGCAACTGACTGAAAACATGTCATAGCTGTAAATATATATAATCACTATTGAATGATACATTTATTAAAGAAAGTCTAGAATGATGATTTTCAAGTGAACACTGTTTGTCCCTACAGATCTTTTTTCAAGAACTAACTAACAGAATCTTTTGGCATAAAGCTTATGATATTCTTAATAAGGTAATTGAAAAGAGTAGTGGAGTAAATAGATTAATGGTGTGAATTCTCTTGTCAATAGTAAAATTTGGACACCAAAATTTAGATGCTGAACTGTAAATATATCTTTCTGCTCTGTTTAGTTCAATTCAGTAAGTCTAGAGCTTGTGGGGAATACCACTACTGAATTAACCCATCCTATCATTTAAGGAATTGTCTGTATATGAAGAATCACCTTTTAAGAAGGCCTTTTTGATTCTTCCTCAGTGCATTTCACAAGTGCTTTTTACTACTGTCTACCTATAGTACCAGATTTAGCATATGGTAAACAAAAATAACAAACAAACAAACAACCATTAAAATCGATAAGACATACAGTTACACGCCTTTTGGTTTTTTGTTTGTTTGTCTGTTTGGGTTTTTTTTGTGATTTGTTGAAATTAAATATCAAAAGAGTACAGAAGGCTTTGTACCTGGTAAAGAAACCATGTAAGAAACAAAACTTGGAGACAAAAATTCTAAATTGATATTTTGATAAAAATAACACTTGTTACATTGAAGATCTCTCTGCTGACTCACTTTATTATTTTGGACAGTATCATAGTGCAGTATTTTCATTAAAAATAGTGTTCTGGACAACATTGGGGTTTTTGAACTTGCTTGAGAGTTATAGTCAGAAATCTTTATGACCCCATCTGCACTAACCATCTGCCAATATTATGATCAGGGGTAGCCTGCTGAAGGGCAATCATGGGAATTCCATATTGCTTGAAGAAAACCAGCAAGAGTTGCCATGTCATCTAGAACAGCGGATTGGTGGCACCGTGCCTAGGGGTGGTAGCTTGTGTTCTGCTGAGATTGAACAACCAGTTATTTTTTCCTGTTTCCCCTTCTACCCATCATGGGTTTTTATCTTATCTATCCTTACCTGCTCTTTTAAAATATATTCTACATATTCTTCATATATTCTACAATACTTTTTTTTTTTTTTTTAATCCTATGCTTCAGGTGATAAATCACGAAGTTCCACATCTTCCTTTTAGATCCAGGCAAGTCTGATGGAGCACTACTCTTGCTGTCTTCTTTTGCTCTCTGAGACAAATTCACCTCAGAGGAAAGTATTTGAAGCATGATTCTAAGGGCAAAAATAGTATAGTAATATTTGTTTCTGCTTGATGCCATGAAAATATTTTGGGGAGTTTCCTCGTGTTCTGAAGACTTTTACCTCTCTCATACATAAATAAATGTCTGCCACAAACTAGCTCATGCTGCAAGCCCAGATCCATCTATAGTGCCTGCCTATATTATTTGCCTGGATCCTTCTGGCCTGGAGATATTTGGTTTTTCTGACTCCTCTCTCTGAAATGCAAATTCATAAAACCGTCTTCAGGTTTGTCTTATTTCATAGAGCTCATGGTTTGGGCAATCATCAGACCACTTGTCATGTGCTTGAAGGTTGTCAGGGCAAATGTGTGGGATTAGATACTGGTAGAGACCCAGTTTCTGGAGCACTGGTGAAGAATATGCCTGGCAGCACGTGACTCCTGACTGCGGGAAGCTTCCATGACTGCATTGTTTCTTAAGTTTTTTGGTTTGTTTTTTTTTTAATAATTGATCAGCAGATATCCAACCCACTGAAAAAATACAACCAAGAATGGAAAGGGGGCTGTGACTTAATGCTTTATAAGGAAGAAGATAAGGTGAGAAAAGATACCTGGCAGGCAGGCAGTTAATATCAAAGTGGACATATGAACTGTAATCAGATTCAGGAATGAAATAGGCAAGTTGATACAGCTCTCTATGTCTGGGTCTGGTACACAGGCACAAAGTTTACTTAATTGAAAGACATGAAGGTCTTTTGCCACAAGCCCTTCTGCCTTGCCTTCTCTCTTGAGGAGCTATATAATATGACCTATTTGTGCTGTGTTTGCCCTTTGAGACCATGACACCCTAAAAAAAAATGTATATAGGCTGAGCAGGGGGACCTTATGGGTGTGGGAAGCAAATAGCTAACTTACTATGCTAGGTGCCATCTTAACATAATTAACTATTTCCAGAAAATTTTTCAGATTTTTTTGAGCCAATTTCTGTCTCTTGAAAAAAAAAAAAAATTGATTCTCAGCTGTTTGGGTTACTGTAGATAAGAAATACATGCTGAAATATGTCTGCAGGCTTCTAAAACAAGTGCACATTCAATATGTGTCAACAAGCAAAACTTTCAGAGCACTAATTAGTTCAGTCAATACAACTATTTCTGGCTTTTAAATCCACATTTGTGATTCACTCACATTCCTAAGGAGATTGGACATTAATTAGACTATGTACTTCAGACTGGTAAATTCATAATCTGAAGTGTTTACTACACATAAACACAGGTTGTGTGTCAACTATTGTAAGAATTTAATAGCCAGTAGCAAGGTAGTATGAAGAGTATGCTGAAATTAGAAATTGTAAGAAGAAACATTCTATCACAAAAGTACGACTTCATGTGGATTGCACTTTGTCTTTTCTTTAGGTTTCAGGATTTATTTGCTGCTTAAAAAGTGAGGTAAAACTTATAAGGTGCACAGCTATCTTTCTTTCAGAAGAAGCATGAGAAGAAAATACAAAAAATTAGCAGTCATGGAGTTGAGACCTTGATGGCTGCATAATAAAGACACCCTCTTTACATGCCACCCCCCCCTCCCCCCCAAAAAAAATTGGTAGATAGTTATTACGTCATTTCACAGGCTATGTTGGTTTTTATACTGATTTATCTACATTATAAATTATTTACAAAAAGAGAAGATAATTAAACATATCTAAATGTACCTTCAGTATATTTGTAATATTTGTAAAGTGTGTGCTAATTTTGTTAGTTTGATAAGCACGTTATTGTTTTATTTTTAAAAAAGTAACCAAGTAACTTTATAGCTAACAAAATAAATAATACAGAAATTAAGTTCATTTAATTTACAATGAAGTTATCAAATCCATTAGCAATTTGGATAACTGAGTATATTGCTTGGGCAAGGCTAGCAGTACTAAGACAAACAACTTCAAAATAATATGCCAGGAATTTTTCTGAACATTATAAAGTTTTACAGGCTATTTTCAGGATATCAAAGCATGAGTTTTTGTTTGTTTGTTTGTTTTCTTCCTAGAAGGTTTGACTATGAGGCACAAAGAAAGAAAATTGCATAATGAATATATATAGTCAGTCTACTGTGAGCAAAAATCATCTGTTATGTTCAATAAGATATGCTTCATACAAATATATTGGATTATACAGACATTTGTCTAATAGTATGTTTGAATTCTTACTACTTTTCAAAATAAATTTTCAGTTTCAACTATATACTGCTAATGTCATATGAATTTTTTTTTTTTTTGAGACACAGCCTTCATTATTTTATTCTCCCCCCATTCTTTTTATTGGTGTCTGAAATCAGGGCTGTAATTCGAATTTGTTAAGAAAATAAAAATTAAATACAATTCCCTAAGCAATAAATCTAAGTTCTGAAGGAGATATACACAAATATGCTACAGCTTAGGGTTGTTAAGATTTCAACTGACTCTTGTGTACTTCACTAATACAATGTGTGCCTATTTTTTCTGATCTGAGATTGTTTATTAAGAAACATTTTTTTTTTTAAGTGTAGAAGTGCATAAGCACATATGTTGATATCATTAGTAAAAGGAATAAAAAGTAAAAAGTCAACAGTAATATATATATTTAAATCAGCAATCAAGTTTGTGTGAAAACCATGCTAAAATGTAAATGGTCTAAGCAGAAGCACCTGCTTGAATTTCAGTCAGGAAATTATAGCTGTGAAAAATAAAGTAAAGAACATCATTACTTTTCAAGTTCATCTTTTTAATTAAACAAAATCAACATAGGAGTCTTGCACATAATGAATATGAACTGAGGCAAGACTAAATTCCTTAAATTACTTGAAAGATTCCCACAAGTGTGTGATAAATTCTGTGACTTTTGGGGGGTAGTTTTTGTTTGTTTTCTTGTTACTGATTCTCATGCTAATTTGTGACAAAATTTAAATCCTTGTTCAGTGTCAGTGGTTTTTTTTTTTTTTTTTTTTTTTTTATAAAAATTTTTTTTTTAGGGAAAAAATTCTTTTTTTTTGTTTTATTAATTTTTNGAATTTTTTTTCTAGGGAAAAAATTCCTTATTCTGTGTTTAATGAATTTAATTTAAGCCTCCATACAGGTAACAAGTCAATATCATACATCACAATATGTTTAAATGTCCAGCAAAAGCTGAAGACAAGTGAAGTTTTACTAATGTGTTAGATATTTTCTTTAAAAGTTACTTGAACACAAAATAATATGTTTTAAAATGCTTCTCTTTGAAATTTGCAATTTGAACTGAATCTTGGAACTAAAATAAAATATTCCCAGTACTCTGCATATTTGATAGACATAGAATAAGAGTTTATATACAATTTCCTGTTGTTTTTTTTTTAATTAATTCCCCTCTGATATTGATTGAGCAATGGTTTTCATGTTAAATAAAATAAAAAACATCACAAAAGACCAAAATTAATATCCTTTTCTTGTTAATATTGAGGAAAATAAGTTGTAATAGATTGAAGTTTTATATTCCTGAACAGTTTTGAAAGAACTCTACCTGATATTGGAATATGGTCTACTAAAGAATGATACAGCAAGGAAGTCTCCTTCAACTTCTATAGTTTTTGATCAACAGTCTTGAGTTTTTTCTGACTGCTAAAATTTGGGGAAATTTGATGAAGTAGATCTGTTAAAAACTGTGAACACAGCATAAACATTTACTAGTATTAGCATCAGGGTTTAGTGTGAATGCAAAGGTTTTATTTTACAATCCCTATGAGAAGACATGCTTGTGATTTCTCAACAAAAATGGGTGTGAAACATTGCAGAACTGCTATATATATACATATTTTTATTTTAATCAGTCTAATGGAAATATCTGTAGATCAGGAAGCTTGATTCATGGCAAAAATGTTCAAATAAGTGTGCACTTTATTCTGAGATGTGATATATTATATAAAGAGGAATATGACAACAGTCCTTGGAAATTTGGACGTAGTGACTTCAGCTCTGTGGAACAAATCCAAAGATTTGTGAGGCTTTAATGATTAATTTTTTGTAGGTATTTTGAACTATTTTATGTTCTTTTAAATAACATTAAAAATTAACAAATTATCAAGAGGAAATTTGAATTCTTTCCATTCACTGCTGATACAAGTATACACTGACAGGCACCAATAAGACAGAAGGCAAACAGTAGTTTTAAGTAATCTCTGGGCTTTATTTTGGCATAAATAGGCATAAAATACTGGAAAAATACAAATTGTTAAATAATTTCATAGGAACTTGTGAAAGTTTTGTATTCAAATATTTGTCTCAACACTTTAGGGATGTTATATTCAAATACCATGACCAAGTCAATGGGGTATAGAAAACTGTCCATCTTTGCAGCAATTTGTCCTTTATTGTCTATAAAGGGAAATTCAATCTGTAATGCATTACAGAGGCTGGCATAGAGAGTCCTGAATCTGCTTGTTTTAGTCTGTATCCCCAGATGAAACCAAAACCACTAGCAGTGAGTCTTTCATGACAGGCTCTAGACAGATATATACAAAATGTTCCAGCTTTGTACTTCACTTCCAACAACTGATAAAAAATCATTAAAAAAGTGTCGGTTGCCTTTTTGCTAAAAAATCAATGTAGCTATGGGAAGAAATTCAACCATTAACGTAACAACAGTTTATTTCATTGAACCAAAAAAAATCACATCTATAGTTATTTTTATGACCTTCTCCAAATAAAGAAATTGTGTAACTATCTGAGGATGATAGATTATATGGAAATTTCAAGATATCCAGTTTTCTTTTCCCTTCACAGCTTTTAGTGTTAGGTTTCTATGCAAAAAAATGTGTAATAACTTCTGCACTATGTTACTGTTATTTTTCTTCCATAATTCTGGTTTCATTGCTGTCCTAGGGATTGGGTGATCAAGGATTCTGTGCTACATTTCTGATTTTTTTATATATATATATTTATTTGTTGGTCTGCTTCTGAGGCATTTAACAAGGTTTTCTTAGCCTTTCAGGTTCATTTAGCTTGTGAAAGTTGCAGCAATGTCAGCTTCCAATCTTATGCGTTGGGAAGCAGAGGGAATTGAAGAGGTCAAGGGCTGCTGGGCAACAGCCAGCTATTAGAGTATAAAAAAGTAATAATAGTCATGGCTCACTAAAGAAGGTAGCAAGAGAATGCAGAATTGAGCTCATAGCAGAGAAAAGAAATGTTGACTTTGTAAACGTAAACCATATATATAAAATACAGATTTTTTCTTAAACTAGTATAGAGATTAGGTCAGATCTCAATTTATTAACTAAAAAACCAACCAAATTAACTGCAAGAGATTATTTCTTCCCTGTACCATTTCAGGATATTAGACCATAGATAGCTTTTTCTTTGACTCCCCTTCACCAATACAATGTTATTTAAAAAGCTAAATCACATGCTGTCAACAACTGACAGTTGAGAGAATGTATTTACTTGGTAATTGTTAACAACTAATGAAAGTTTAAAAGTCGAGGAAAGGTATCAGCAAAATATTTTGGGATGAAGTTAAACATATAATCACTGAGAGAAGGCCTGAAAATGAAGAACAGATATTATTAAAATATTTTAGGTTTTTTTAGAAAGCGTAGAGGTTATTATCAAAGATGAACTAGAATTGACTACTCTGTTATCAACTGTTAGAGACGACCAGAGCATCATAATGAGGACAGATCACTTAATATAAATGCCTGCAAAAACACTGTGCAGAGTAGTAGCTTTGCCACGTAGAAATCTGACACAGCCTTTAGGGTGACACCCAGTATTACTTTTTTTACTAGCAAAAATAATTATGCCCTTATAAAGAACTATGTCAGCCAGGAATTTAAAATTATGTGTATTTCTTAATTCTGTTCCTTTTTATATTGTTGTGGAAAAAAACCCAACAAAACCTAACATTTTAGTTCTACTTATAGTAAGAACTTATTGTCTGTGATACATATGAGGTAAATGGAGCACAGTATACCATAGTCCAGTGTATGAAAGTATGGAAACCCTTGACCTAAGGAATAAAATCTTATCAAGTGATCAGAATTCCAGTTTATATTCTGAAGCATTACTTGCTCCCAGAATTCTAAAGCAATATACAGATTTTGACTGAAAGTTAAAAATAAATAAATAAATAAATTGAAATATTCAGAATGGGATTCATAATGTAAGAACTCCACCTCTCCATAAGATACTAAATGCAGTATAAGCATGTATTAGTAGTTATAAGAAATTAATTAATTATTACAATACTTCCTATACAGAATTCTGTTGCTGACTTGTCATCTTAACAGGATAGTTTTGATTCAGTGTGTGATTTGGGTAAATTCTGCCAGGGCAGCTTTTAGTGTTCAGTGACTTCAGCTGCTCAGCATCAACATTCCAGACATGCTGTTCACGTATGTTTCACAAGTACAGAAGAGGGCATTTTGAGCTGTAAATTTCAATCTAAATAGTGACCTACTGAGTAAATCACTATTCCTCTGTTATCAACACTTTTTCTTCCCAGGTTTGGGTACAGCGTTGCCGTAGCCACTCTGCTGAATGCCTGTGTGACATTGCTTTCATTGTGCTAATGCTGCACATGGTGTCAGGATGTGACGTACTTTGATATGAATCTGGCACTAAAGATGATCTTCTTGTTCCCTTATTTCCCTTTATCTCTGTCTATTGGTTGCTGCAATCTCTTCTTTGATAGAACCTTTTTCTCTTTGTCATAGAGTAACTGCTGGCTGTGACAGGCTAGACAAGAAGGAGGACAAATATTGCTGCAATTTCTACTGGAAGGCCAGGTGAGAAAATTTCATCTTAGGGAAATGAGAATGGCAGGTGTATCATGATGGTACAGACTCTGGGTGTAAGAGTGGTAATTTTGGAGCTAGTGATTTACTTGTTTATTTTGACAGATTGTTTTAAACTTCCAAATTGTAATAAGGGATTTTGTGACCCTTGAGAAAAAGACAATTTACTCAGGCAGACATTCCACACATGTACACTCAAGACATATATTCTGAGAGATTAATAGATTTTTTTAAAACAAAAAGAGACAGTCTTTTCTTTTAAAATAATTTAAAAATGTAATAGATCTTATTCTAAACCTATGATTTTAGGTTATCAAATGTTTAATAAATGTACATACTAACACACATACTGGAAATTTTTTCCATATGGATATCTATTCTACTTGCCCTCCCATTTCTTATTTGTATTCATTCATATCTTTAATTGTTTGTCTTTGCCTTTGAGTTAGTTAACCTGCAAAAAAATTCTATATTAAACAGAAAAACCTCAAACATCAAAGGGAGTGCACTGTACGCAGCATATTGCCATCTTAAGCTGAATGTTTCCATTTATTGCAATTTTGTGTCAATGATGACAACTGCAAGAGAACACTTGATTAACAACGTAACAGTCATCATAATGAATCTTTTGCTCAAAGTGAGGTTAGCAGAAAAAGAAAATCTTTGCCCTTAGTATAACAAAGGTGGATTTTGGGGTGAGAGGTTTGTTTGTTTTTATTTTTGTAATGGTATTTTGGTTAAAATTAAGATTAAAGGTTGTAAAATGTTATCTTGAAATCAGTGGAATTTATAAACAACTGTCCCTTTTCAAAAATATGTTTATTTACAATATTATATCTACGTGGGATTTTTCTGATCAAAATATTCTGATCAAAGTAGCCTTCCATTAACTTCTCCTCAACTACTTTCTGCATTCTCCTTCACATGCAAAACCTTTCCCCAGAAGGAATGTGTCTTGTCACTCTGTTGTAACACCTACAGTACCTTGGTTTCAACATTTCACTTTAATATACTTTTTCAGTTCCTCTGGAGCTTTCTAGTTTCATACTTAAAGCTGGAAAGGCAATAAATTCTTCTCCCTAATAGTCTATAGTTTTTATGTGGTGGTTTGGTTTTTTGGTTGGTTTTGCTGTTTTGGGCTTTTTTTTTTTTTCAGTGAATAGGTCTTCCTTGCAGCTATATCATTGCCAAAAATTATTTGCTGTTATATTTATCTCATTTGTAATTCAGAGATCAATGAAAAACAGTCTATTTCAAAATGTTTATTGTTAAAGTTTTCCTACCTAATGCTGGCCAAATGTGTATTGGAGTACTACAATTAAAATCCAAGTCTTTATATCTCTATGGCTCTGGAGGAAAATAAGCTTCAGTACAATTCTAAAAAATTTGCAGATGTGTTTTCTTAACTATAAAGCATCTCACTCTCTTTGAAGGGATGAGACACACACAGAGACTTGTTTTTTCTCTTGAGTCTTCATTCTGCCTTTTGATTGAATTTTGAGTTTATCCTGCTCATCTAACAAGTTCAGATATTTAGTCAAACTTTGGATGCTTGGTCACAGCTTATCTGAACCTCTTGCTTGGGAAATCTGACATAAATTGTACGTCACTTGAGATTCTCACTACACTTTTGATTTTGGGCAAGTCAGATATGCTTTGCAACACAGCAGAAATTGTATCAAACACATAGGACAAAAAGCCTCAACAGAACTCTTGCAAAGTACAAAGTCATTCCTATCTCCTTTAGGCTTTGGGGAAAAGAATAAGGATTTGCAGTCAGAGGAGCCAGAGAAGTGATGTCATGAAGATGCTTACTGCATGAACGCAGTGGAGGATCTTACACACAACCTTCATTTCCACTGATGTTTTGTTACATTTTACTGTTGTTTCAGGACATTTACTTAGTTCCTATATTATGTATTGCTATGATAACAACTGATGTTTCTTTCCACACATACAGACTGGAGTTTGCGAGAAGTTAAGGTAAACCTACATATCTCCCTAAAGAAATTTAGACTTGAATATATAATGGCACACTGGAAACAGGTATTGCCTAGGCAAGAGCCAGAGGGATGACAGACTTCCAGGTTTGACTTGATTCTGCTTCCTCTAATAGCAGACTAACTAATTCCTTGCATTTATTTTTTGGCTTCTCAGGAAATAAACACTTACATTGATTGCACCCTCTCTGTCTCCCATTTGGACATCAAGCTTAGATTTGACAGAGAAAAATTTCCAACATATGAGAAATTAATGTCTCTTTACCTCCTTATTAGATTACTTTTAAATACATTTTATTAATTATTATTTAGTTCAGTGTTTTCTCTAAAACATCTAACATGTTTGGAAGTTCTTCATTTTACTGCTACAGACAGTACAATTAGTAAAGCACTGGGACATCACATTAATTGAACAACAAAAGAGCATTTAATCCATTCTTTCTACACATGCATTGTTTCTTCTGGCAACTATTCTCTGGGGAATTAAAAAGGATAGCACAGTAAAGGTGACATCTATAACTTTTGATGTTTAATTTTTAAACTATTTAAGCCATTAAGGTAATTCCACAAGGTCAGTCTAAGTACTCCAAACTTAATTTCTGTTTCAAAAATAAATCCAGTAGGCCACAGGTACAAAACCATATGGGATTGTACAGTAGTGCTCTTCTATGTCATTAAGAAAATGCATAGTAATTCTGTATAACAATATACAAACAAAATTTTATACAAAAATTTTTAACACTTTCATGCCTGTATGACAGTTTGAATGTCAATTTACTCTGTGCAGTGAAACAAAACCATCAAAATTAGTAAACACACAATATTTTATTAAATATATTCTTAGTTAAAAGAAGTGTCACATTTTTTCCTTTTTCTGAAACAGCACATTTGAGCTGGTTTTAGCACCTTGCTAATAAGTTTCTAAACAAGATTCACCTGAAAAATCTTTTTTTTTCTATACTAAGGAGTATGGCCTCCTTTAGTCCTTTTTTCCCCTCTCTTTTTTTCTTTATTTTCAGTATGTAATATATTTCTTTCTATTGTCATCATAAATGGGTTTGATTTTTAAAAAAATATTTATATTGAACTTATTCCCTCTTGTCCTATCATCTTTTCTTCTAACATTATGCAATATGGTTTGACTGCTGCTCTCCTACCCTATTATGCTTGTCCTGTCACCTCAGGTCTTTGTTTCATAATTTCTTTCCTATCCTTTACATTTCCATTTCATCTTCTCTTTTCTGTTTTTAAAGGAGTATTCGACTACTTTGCACTGTTGCCTGCAACTTTCATTTTCTTCCCCAAACAAAAGATGTGTACTTTGGCTCTGCATTCATGACAGCCTTCTGTCACTTACATTCCTCTTCTGTTTTCACTTTATTTTTTTCTATTTAATATGTTCTTATACTCATATATTTTTATGTGTATTATTAAAAATAATATTTCTAAACATATGCTGATATGTGTGCTTTGTTTCTGACAAGGATACCTATGGTGCCATTTACTTGGCCGCTTTCAGATGCAACAATATTAATAAATACACATTCTTTTGGTCAGTTTACAGATGATGTTAGAAAGGATTTCTATGATAAGTAAGTCAGATACAAACACCTATGACTGTTCTTCCTTTTCTCTAGGAGAAAATCTTTGCATTTGGACTCTTCTGCTTTCAGAAAAGGGTATTAGAAATGATGAGAAATTCCCAACATATGCATACTGCATGAATAAACATTTGGGTGAGTGGAGAGTCCTGCATAAGTGCATTTAGAATTGATGCCATACCTGTGAAACATTTTACATGAAATTAAATAGTATTAGCATGAGAATATCTTCATGGTGTGGTAGATATCTAGTCTCCTTATTTAAATCTGCTTTTCTCACCAGATTGCATAGAGTAGTTCTGAACTAGTGACCTTGAAACCTGTTTTATGGAGCTACTACATTTTTCTTTCTCTCTTTCTCTCTTTCTCTCTCTCTTTCTTTCTCTCTCTCTTTCTTTCTTCCTTCCTTCCTTCCTTTCTCTCTCTCTTTCTCTCTCTCTTTCTCTCTTTCTCTCTCTCTTTCTCTCTCTCTTTCTCCCTCTCTTTCTTTCTTCCTTCCTTTCTTTCTCTCTCTTTCTCTCTCTCTTTCTCTCTTTCTCTCTCTCTTTCTCTCTCTCTCTTTCTCCCTCTCTTTCTTTCTTCCTTCCTTTCTTTCTCTCTCTCTTTCTTTCTTTCTCTCTCTTTCTTTCTCTTTATTTCTCTCTTTCTGTCTTTCTTTCTCTCTTTCTCTCTCCCAAAGGTGTTAGAGGAAGTTATGATCTGATATGTTTCTGAGATATGATTGCGTTCTCACACCAAATGAAGATGTGGTCACTTTACATTCCTTTATCTGGAAATTTAGAAGCATTATCAGTCCCAATATCACAGGTATCTTTCATGCAGAATACAAAAGCTTGTTTTGGTGGGGTTTTTGTGTGTGTGTGTGAATTTCCTGCAGTTTAGGAAAAGAAGAATTATAGTTCCATCTTAGAACTCTTTTAAAATGGAACTTAGCCTGCAATTAGATAAACAAAAGTTATGCAAGATTCAGGGAGCATCTAGGAATCATTACTTGTATGGAGTAAGTTTTCAGACATATATATCCTGCTGCATTCTTTTCATGGGTGCCAAACTGTTAACAGAAGAATGCTGTAAGGTGCAAGGGACCATCTCAAATTTTACCTCAGTTGGCTAGGGTGCTAGTTCTCATTGATCATGCATTTCCCTATATTTGCTCATATTAATTAATAATGAAATTTTTGCAATTCTTATGTAGTAAGGATTTGGGGATATCTTTTTTGATGCATAGTCAAAAGAATTTATCTGCCAGCTTATACCTACAGTCTTAGAAAACTCTATGTGCTCCTCAGAAGGAAGAAAATTGTTATTTTCTGTTTGCTTAGGATGATTAGAAGTATATGTGTTTAAACTTATGCAAGTAAGTATTATATATGTGTACATATTTAGGCATGATTAATAGTGGGCAATCTGGGCTTCTTAACTGAGGTGTCTAACTTACAAAGCAGAGGGACTGATTTATCCTGGACTACTGATCAGTACATAGGTAAATAAATGTCTACTCTATCATTTGATTGTACTAAGATTCTAGGATTCCTCATTAACTAGTGTTTGCCCCTGACTGGATTGCATTAAGTCACTACTTGAATACTCCTGATCCATTTTGATAAAAAAAGGAAATAATTTTAATTTATTCATAGTCATTAACCTCTTTCTAAAAGGGCATAAAAGCCCAAGGGGATGACAAATGAAGCTGAAGTATTGACTTAAGTCAGAAAGTAGAGTGCTCACCAACTATGAGCACCAGGTTCACAATCCTTGTTGCTTTATTGTATTGTGTCCGAGCTACAGCACACAGGTAAAGAGATTAGAAACCTTGTTTTACAGTGTTTTAATGTATCCAGAGTTGAAATGAGTGTCAGTGCTTGTAAAGAAATGTAGAAGACCATTAGAGTTATTTTGACTTAATACTGGTCAAAAGGCTTTTTTATAATTTATAAAGATGAAGTTGCTAAAGTTTGGATCAGTAATTGAACACAGATTAATAAAACCTTCCAATCACATCAGGGGAAAAAAAAATCCTAAAAATTAGGAGCTGTCATCATTCTAAGGTCATATAAAGATTTAAACTCTTCTAGGCCCTGTCTCCTTTTGGAAGCAGAATGGTTAGCATCAATTAGTATTGCAAAGCACATTTTGCTTAGCATTACTAAAACTTTTGCTTTTCAATTGGCAAATCAGTTGTAAAATAAAACTGACAAGCACTGTCCACATTGTATGATACCTTCTGACAGTTTTTCAAGACTATTTAACTTCTCTTGCCATTTATGTGAAAGTTTAGGGAATAGTTATTGGAAAAGCTGCCAGTCTGTTTCTTGTCACAAGAAACCTGCATTTACTTTTTTGAAAGGGAGAAATTCAGGTAGCACTGAAGAATAAAATAATTGGTTGCACAGTTTATGCAGGGAATATACAAGAAAAACAAAACTGTATTATTTGTTGTGATAAATAAAATAATTTCTTTAAGAATACATTTAAAAAATGTATTACCTTATCACACTGAGGTGCTGCAAATTTTTACAGAAAAACCCCAGCTTATAGCTTCTTTTGACAAGTATATAATAATTCCTCTAAATTATTTTTTAAAGAAATTTTTTAACAAGATTGCAGATGTAAAGAATTTTCTTCTCTTGAAAGAATCTACTTTTATTCCTCCACCAACATGTGCTGAACCTGTCTTTATTAATATAATTCAACTATATTTCAAAACTATAGCTTGAAGGAAGATTTGAATAGAGAAACTAGGATATAATAGCAGCCTCACTGAAATGAAAAGTGATATATTGTCATAATATATCTTACAATTATAGTAGTTCAAAGAAACACTGAGATTCCAGTTTAAATTTATTAAATAGTTTCTAATGAGCCCATAAAGTTATTGTTCATTTACAATAGAAGTCGCACACTAACAAGTTTTAATTATTCTTACCTCTGAACAAGCCTAAGTAGTAAAACCAGGCTCATCATCAATTTCCATAAACTAGTTAGATTATGGCATTAATTTTCAAAAATATTTATATACATTTTCACACATATGTAATAAATAAATATATATTTTATAAAAAGCAGTTGTATTGTAATGATAAAGTCTCTTTACTCTGACAAAGCTTAGAACTATAGTATGATGCACAGTACAAAAGAGTATTCATGTGACATCTAAGTTTTCTGGAAAAATCATGATCCTGGTGAAATCTTGTAATGCCCTTTTGTTTTCTTTGTTTGATAAAGAAATTATTTTTTATTCTTTTCTTCAAAAGAAAAAGAGAAAGTGAGATTTTCCAACCCCCTCAAATTTAAAATAACATTTTAACTTTATCACACAGTGTAAAATTCTTTAAACCCCATAAACCCTGCATTAAGTGACATTTCCAAATATCAAGTCTGGTTTTTGTTCTATATGAATAGGGGTTGGAATCTTTAAAAAATATATTATATATATGATATATATGGTAATGACATCAAAGAAATATGGTTTTGGTGAATAGAATAATATCAAAGCACATGTTTATTAAGGTAGAAGAATAAGAAGGAAACAGTGCCAAGGAAAAAGGTTTTTCTTTTTGTCAAAATGGGATAAAGTAGAAAAAATGCCAAACAGAGAAAGCCGACATATTCTTACCTAGCAGATTGGCAGGTGGGCTGCTTTAGAACATTTTTATGACTCACCACTGTGCAAGTACTACTGCCAAAGGCAGATGCATGAAAATGCCAAGCATATGTGAAGGTCAACAACAAAGATACTAAGAGAAAGGAAATACATTTCTCCTTTAAACATTTTTATGGCACTCTCTGTTGCAGGTACAAGAAACTGGCTTCTTAAAATGGCCAGGAAGAAAAACCTAGGAGCAAGAAGATGCTTTTGGCATGAAGTTAATTAATTGGCTAGTCTACTATAAATTATCTCCAACACCAGCAGGTGGATGTGCTCTTTAGCATGTAGTGTAACCCACAGTACATGTAAAAAAAATTGGCTAGAGAGCCCTAAAGTTCCTGTTCAGCTTCAGTACTTGGGTTTCTATGGTATGAGACAGTATGTGGAGCTGCTATGTAGGGCACACATCCTCCTGAGTTTTGGCTGAATCTGGTTACAACATTTAGCTCCTCTACCCGTGCCAGGGACACCAAGAGTGTTTCAAAGTATATTGGTTTAGACATATCTCTGGGACCAATGTTGCTAAGCACTTAATTTTTTATTACTTGACATGGGCTTGAGAAATTCTTCAGTGGGGTACAAGGTGACTTTATGACCAGAAAAGGTTTCCTTTTAGCAGTTTATTGGGTAGTTCAGTTAGGATTAGACCAGGGGAAGTCTGCCACTCTACTGAGGGATGGATTGTTTATGTTACAAGGCTGCATTAATTACTATGTTTGCTATTGAGAAGACAAATTCTGCCAATGGCAGGCTGGAGATTCTCTGTGACATGAAACAATGAGTCTTGGCAGAGAGATTGTGCTACACTGCCCTAACCCACAAGATTATCAGAATTTCTAAATTTATACTGGGAGGAGAGGGAAATCTCAAAGGAGTTTTCCTTGTATCATCAGTTTTCTAATTTATTGTGGTAAAACTTCAACATCACAGTTAGAGTAAAATGGAGGAGGTTCAATAAGAGATCTTTGTACTATTCTCAGCTCAATGTGTCAATATGCAGAAGCATTGGTCGGCTGCAAAACCAACATATTTTTCCAGAATGGATTCAAGGTACCTATCATGTGTCTTCACTTGTGTGTTGGAGAACAAGGCCTCTGGGTTTCCCAGGGGGAGAGAATGATACAGAACTGAAGCCTTTAGAGAAACTGAAATATATTTAGCCACGTAGCTATGAAATAGAAGCTTAGGCCCTAGTTTTAAGTAAGTGGACTTTGAGTGCCTTAGAAAATAGTTAGCTAGCACAAGGGCCCAGAGGTCTGAGGCCTGATAGCTCAGCTTTAGACATAACAAAAACAAGGCTGAACATCACTTACAGCACTGGATAGAATAGGTACAGCTTTTACCTGAATAAGATAGAAGCCTTTACATTCATAGATATAGAATCTTTTATGTTAATAGATATGCTATATGCGTAGGTTTTAGTATAAGGACTGACGCTAACTTTCGTAGTTTTCCGTAGTTTTACACACTTTCAAAGTTAGGTTTAGATTGATGCAGAAAGATTGTTTTAGAAGTGTGTTCCCAGCTAATTGGGCAATCCTAGATAAGGATTTGAACATACATTTAGAGTTTAGGGATAAAAATCCCCTGTTTCAGAAGCAATGGCATCGATCAGTTTGATCTTCGATTGGTCAATCCACCTCCTGCAACCAACAACAAGAAAGCTCAGTGCTCTGGCAGGGAACCAGCTGCTAGGGAGATATTGGCATAACCTTTGTCAGGTATTATACTGCTTGGGGGGTGTTTTGCTACTATTGCTGCGGGAGGGGTGCTGCTGCTGCTGGGCAGAGGCCTTGTTCCTTCAAACACTGCTTTGGGGACACTGCTCAGGACCGGGATTCTGTCCTCTCCCTGCGGCCAGGGCTTTTGCCAACTTGCCTTTCCCTGTGGCTGAGAATTTTGCCACACCATCTTTCCCTTTGGCCAGGACCCCTTTCCAGCCTGCTTTCCCCGTGATCAGAACCCCTTGTCACTTAGCCTCCCCCCGTGGGTTGGGTCCCTGTCACTCTGTTTCTCACCATGGTTGGGATTCTCTATTAGATTGCTTTTTGCCTTACTGGGACTTTAAATATTGTAACTTTTAGTAAGACTGCATATTAGAACTCTAGTCTTCGAGACTGATGCATTCATATAATAAACACCTTTGCAATAATCAGAATATGCTCTTGGCCTTTTAAGATCTTAAACCCATGATTAGCTCAACATTTGTGCAAAGATTTTATGTAAAACCAGAATGTCGTAAAAGACTGAGAAAGGCATTGTTTGAAGATGAAATTGTTGTGTACTTCAGAATTTGCTAGGAAAGGCAATCACAAAGACCATTATCTACTTTATGTTTTCCATTATAAATGGAATAAATGTCAGAGTGATGCATTCTAATCCAAAGCATCCTGCATTCATAAGATTTTACACTGATACTGCAATTTTCTATATGATTTTGGAGCAGAAGAAGGTGATGAATGTTCCCTAATAATTTTCAGTTCAATAATATAGTTTTATTATTCATTACAGTGTTTCATAATAAATTTATACAGTGTCCCAAAGGAGTCATTGTCACTTCAAGGAAAGTAGTAGCTCTTACCAAACCTAAGACACCTTATAAAATGAAATTCCTTGAGGCAACAATTTATAAAAGTGGTTTTGATTGCTAAAAACACTATAAAGCAAAACATAATCAATAACACGATGAAGTAAATGTCTTTCCTTAGTCCAGAACCGTTCTCCCTATAAAGTATGTGTTGTCAATAATAATTTACTCTTAATAAAAACATTAGTATAAAATCATTCTTTTGAAACTTTATGACTTCAGACTCCAAGTTCATTAATTTTTGTATCTAGATGCAGAGGTTCTGGTCTGAGGTCCCTAAACCAGCATGCTCAAGGTTGCAATGCTAATCATCCAGTGGATAACAATATTTCAAGGTAGTAAGAGAGTTTATTTCAGAAAAAATAAACCTATCTTTTTTTCTTTTTTTTTTTTTCATTTTCAGTTATTCTTTAAAGATGAATATAAATATTTAATTCATGCTTGTCTGTTTATTTTTTTTAATAGCTTGACCTTGTTTCTTTTGATTACCTAGTTATATTTTCTTTCTTTCACTTCCTTCTGTTTCCTACAAGATGTCTAGGATTAATTCTCAGAAAGGTGATAGCAGTGTAGGTAAATATGTGTGTGCATTGGGATAGAGGACATCTGAGACAGAAAATTACACCAAAAAATGGATTAAAAGCTGACCTTTGTTGCCTTTTATCTGCTATTTGCTGGAGTTTCTGTAAGGCTCTGAATGAGCAGTGTGTGTCAAAAGGAGTTCATGCTTACTGAGATGGGCTGTCACTCCTTTGACATCCTCTCAGAGGTTTTTCAAAACCAGAATATTTCAAGAGATGAGCAAGAGCCTAATAATAGGGTGATGCTGAAACTAGGTCTCAAAACTCTGTGTTAAGACATGAACTAATAGCTGAGCCTTTTGATTGACAGATACTCGAACTCATTAAGATTTAAGGTATAAGGTTTAAATTATGAGAGTTATCTTTAGAATTAAGGAAACTAATAGCACACCAAAGATAAAGACTTTAAGAGAATCCTACAATAGGAAAAATTCCCATAAAAACATATACTTATTTCATATACATAAAACTAAAAGTTGTCAGAATCTTTGGAGATAAAGAAATAATGGAGACCCTAGACTGAGGATCAGATAAAGAAATATTCAGGAATATTAAAGAGTAGGAAAACACTTAGGAAGACTATTACTATGTAAGAAAACATGCTTATGTATGTATCTACAAATTCTGTAAGATTCTGTATGATTCTGACTACAGAAGAACTTGTAAACCTTTCTACAGATCAAATTATTTATTATACAGTTTGTTTCCTGATGTGTAACACTGTCTTACACTGCACTAACAAGGTAATACAAATTCCTTACCCAGCCTTGCTCGTACCTGTCAAATGAACAACATGAGTTTGCTACTGCTTTCAAAAGAAGCAGTTTTTCAAGCTAAATTTAGAATCTAAAATGATAACTTTTTTAAAAAAATGTAGTTCAGCTTGAGTTTATTGAATCTGATAGATCTCTAGTTTTCTTTATTTAAATCAATAGTGTTGTGAAGGAACTCCTTTTGGACAAACATAAAAATGTGTTGATCCTGGTGTGGCTGAATATTATGGCATACACATCATGTTTACACAATCAGAAGGAAACATGTTTGTAATTGTTTTGACTGAATGGATTCAGTGTGGTAGACTTCTGCCCCTGCCCCAGAAAGTGAAAAGGTGTCCACCTATTTCTTTTCAACTATGCAGATGTTGCCATGGAAAAAAATTTTTCTTAGAGCCTGTCTACTTCTTGTTCTCACCATTAAGTATGAATAAACTTAATACAGGTCTGTTTCCAAGTGTAAAACTTAATTCGGCATACAGAGAATGCTAAAATATCCAATCAAGCCTCCAGCTTCGGATACTTCAAAGAGTGAATGTTAAAAGGGCTGAAGGGGGAGAAAGCGGCATTTGAAATCTCTCCAAGAGTCAAATGCTTTATTTATGGTCATATTTCAGGGCCTGGAATTTCTTCCTGGGTTTAGCAATTAAGCCATATAGGGTATGCATAGCTTCTCTTTATTTTTTCCCCTGTTCAGGGGAAAAAATAAAGAGAAGCTATGCATACCCTATATGGCTTAATTCCCTGTGAAGGGAAGAATGGCACCTTGCTTTCTTACATACTAGAGAAATATTTAGTACATTAAAAAGAAAACTAAACTAAAGAACAAGAAAATAACATAATTTGCAGAGGGATTAAGGACCCTCTACCTTTGCTTGATTTAGAACTAGTAGCTGTTTTCTGGGGCACTCTATCTCAAGTGGAGCATTTCCAAGTAAATAACACATGGAGACTTGAAGGAAAATTTCTCCATACTTCTCCAGTTTCTATCTTTGAATAGACCCTTAACAAGAATGCTGGCCGCTGGCTGTTGGCAGCTGTTGATAATTATCATGTTGATCCTGATTGCCATTTTAAAGTCTGTGTCCCCATGTGCTTTGTAACAGAAGTCTAAGTTCTAGTATTGGATTCTGGATTCTAGCCTGGGGAAAACAATACTGCAGAATTCATCATTACTTGCATATTTACACATAGCTTAACTTCTATATTTTTCTAACATTACCTGGGGAACTAAATTTGTGCATAGAGTTGAAAATCTCACTCAATTTTTGCATTCAATAAAGTGATGCTTGTGATTAATGCTTAAAGCTTGTCATGATTGTTCTCTACTACAGTTCAGCCATCCTGTCCCACCATACATTTATATATATATATAAATGTATGGTGGGACAGGTGAATGGTGAACTGCTACTACTACCTTGCAAAAGTGTTTCCCCATTAAGAAATGCATGATTTACTAAAAAACAGGTGGGTACAGGTCAGCATTTTCATTGCTTTTTTTAAAGTAACAAACTTGTACAGAATCTCAGGCTTCACCTGGACACGAAAAAAGCAGTGGTGAAAAAATGTAAACTTTGAGAGTCACGGAGCCATTGAATTATCTTCCCAAATAGATTTTCTTTTAGACTAAATATTCTGAAAGTGTTTGGTGTCAGAAGAGGGAGCTCTTGAACTATGTCACGTTTCTAATAGCTCCTAAAGAGTATATACCTTTATTCCTAAAGAGCACACCTTTGTTCCTTGCATTATTAAAAATGAATTCCCTAATGCTTAAAATATTTTCAAGTAGCCCACTTAGTCACAATGGTGTATCGAAGGTGTACAAGTGCCTTTTAAATACATATAACTGTGCGAAAAAAGGGGCAAGAAGCTGAAACCAAAAATTAAAGCAGAAAGAGTTTGCATCTCCCATTAAATAAAAATCACATAAATGCACACAACCTGAATATAATGAGATGCATATGCATCTCATAAATCTTGCAATGAGAGCAAGTAGTCACATATTTTATTAAAAGTTTCTGTATGGCATTTCTAAGGAAGATTATTGTTTGTACATAATAATAATTAAAAGACCAAAGCTTATCAGAGAGTCTCTGTGTGTTATCTTAATCAATTAGTCAATAAATAAATCTTGGTTACTTTTTTAGATCAAGGCAAAAATTTCCAATATAAATATATCCATAACACAAATTGAATGATATTCCAGTGTCATTTCTCAGGAAGAATTTTCAAAGCCAGTGTGTAGGAGTTAAGCTAATGCTCCTGACATATGTAGGTCGTACAAGATGGGATTTAGTTTACCTGTCCCAGCCACCTGGGAGTTATGCAGTGTAATGAGATCACTCCTATTAATGAAGGAATGATTTACCCATCCTGACACAGGTATTCAAGAGAAGAAAAAAAAAATTGTGAACCTAATGTTTTAATTCCTTAGACATCTAGATCTAAATATTTCACCCCAAAACCAGTAATACAATGGCTGAATACAATGACTTCTTGACACTGACCAGACTGGAACTCATCCATATGATACTCAGGCCATCCACACAGGGCTGTAGTACATTGTGAGACCTGTGAGAGACCTATGTTCTCCAGCCAGGTGGAGACAGGTCTCATGTCTAGATCATATCAAAAGGCATCAGATGATCCTGTTACTGAATTGGACACTTGAATTTGTCTATCTGATTGAAGGAGGTGGTGACATATACAAGGTACAAGATACCCAAAGCTTAACTGAGAAGGATTCTAGGCCATCTGAAATTTGCTCTTGCTTTGAGGAAGTAATGGTAGAATGGAACCTCCAGAGGTGCCTTCCAATCAAAATTATTTTACATTTTTATGATATTATGAAGACCTTCAGGGTTTATTCTGAACCTGTCAGGATACTCATAGTGTATTTAAATGTCTGCAAGTCTTCTCTGATTTTCGTTAGCAGAAACAGAAGAAATCAGGGTTGGAAGAAGTCTGCCCTGTATTTCTGGGTATTCTTGGCTGACAACATGCCAGATGGATATGTTTACTCATTTGTAAGTACGTGAGCACGGCAGGGATGGAGAGGGCTTACTGTAACAACTGATTTCCCATGTAGTTCAAGTCACTGTGTACTTCTACAAGGATCTATTTACATTACAGCTCTTCTTGTGCCAGTGTCAGGCTCAAGACCAGCCCACTAACCTCTTTTCAAAGATGTCAGTAAATATTTAATTTGTTACCGGATGTGAAGCAGACATATCTTTCTAGGAAGAAAATTATTATGAGCATCATTTTAACTTCAACAAGAAATACTCTTGAGCATCTGAGGAAAGAAAGAAGTCAGGTAGATGCAAAATGCAAGGTCAGTCTCATGTCATTTGTGTAAGATATTATGACTTGAAATGTAGCAATATATACATTATTCTAATAATGGCTGATAAACAAACTTCAGAAGGAAATCCTTTAATGTGGTTAAATAAGATATTTAAAGAAATAACCTGTATATTTATAAAATATTAATAGAATTATATTGAAAAAATACCTTGTTATCAGAAAAACTTCCTCAATGAGGTTGCTATCTTGTAGCAAGTTATCTTGTAGTGGCTTGTAAAAAAAAAAGTAATTTCTCATAAAAAAGAATATGTCTACTTAATCAGTTTTCTACTAGACTTCATGAAAATAATAGTAAGAATAAAAAAAAATCTGTAAGCTTTTATTCCTGGAGCTACCAAACTCTGCAGCAGGTGTCTCTTTAGCCATTCATATGTGTTAAAATGACATGTATATGTAATTCATTATGATATGATATCACTGGATTAATTAAAGGCACTGCTTACTAGTAAAACATATTTTTGGAAATAAATGGAATCTGGGAAAAGGAAAGAGCCAAGTTGGTAAATTTGATCAGAGATGTCTCCAGTGACCATGAAGCGCAGTGTGAGAACTGCTGTACTGAACGGCATTAACATTTTTTATGTTTGTTTACAGTGTTATCCATCTCACAGGTTTTTGTGCTAGAAGGATGAATTACTTTTTCATTTTTTGAGCAAAAATCCTCTTACTTAAAAAAGTCTACTTCTCCCTTGAAAACTTTAGAAATACCTTTTATATTTAACTTTTAACTTTTATGTCAAGTCAAATTACCATGATTTTATTCTTCAGTAGTTACATTCTGACATATACATATTTTTAAAATGTAAAAAAAACCCACCCCTAAATAAAAATAATTCCTATTATACATTTCTAGTATCTGGAGAAACTATTCTGAAAAGTTCTATGAGTGTCATCCCCTCATCTATTTTATTTTTTATTTTCTTAACATAAAATATCTTTACCAAACTCAGTTCATTTTTATAAATATATTAGCTCTCTTTCTCTCTCTTCCTCTTGTACAAAATCCTCATTATGTGCCACAGATGTGGAATCTAACACATTAACTAGAAAAATGCTTTGTTAAAGTGGATTACTAAATGACATTATCAGTTTTTGTTGTTTGTTTTAAGGGATGGTGACACTGGTAAGTCACTGTGGACAATTGTGAAGGAAGTAAAGCACTTCAAAAAATACTTCTGCTTTTCACAACTAACTTCTACTGCTGCACAGTAGAGATGATTGGTGAAACTCACCCACCAAGGTAGGTAAAACAAGCTCTGTAAATTTGTGAGGTGGACATCTGGCAAACCACAAGTACATATTAAAGACAAGTTTTAAGACAATTAAAGCTTCACATTTATTTTTTATTAGTTTAGTGTGCTTAAGTAAGTTGAAACAATTAAGAAGATTATTCATATTTTTATCCTGATTTGGAAGATTTAATGGAACCCAAAATCCACATTATAGAATTTAGAATAAGCGTCAACTAGAAATCACAAGGACTTGCTGGAGTAATTGAAACAAATGCAATGATTATTCATATCTTGTGTTTGTCTGTGTGTTGTGCCTTATATGTCCTTGTTGAATACATAGTTTACTAGAAACCTGTTTCTTAAAGTCTCCACCAGGCTAAAGATTTTCCTCAATATCATTATTTCTACAAAAGGATTTATCCATAGGAGACAATGATAAATTCTTCTTAGGCAAGATTGAATGTTCAAATTCATTATCTACTTTGAAAATTATGGTAAACCTTAAAATTATATGATAAATATGTGTAGTATTATATTCCAAAAAATCCACAGAATGCTTTTCATAAAACATCTATATATTAATCACAGAATATTTTCTCACAATAAAAATTACCACATATAGTAGAAACTTTTATATGAGTTTGACCTAGCAGGGTACTCATATCTAAAGTGGGAGAAAAGAACTATATCAAGAAATTAACTATATTTACTATATGTAAATAAAATAAGAAATTTACTATATGTAAATAAAAGAAAGAACATAAAAAAGATTTTTAACTGCTTTACAAATTCCAAATATAGTTGAAAAGAAAAAGCGATTAGTGTTTCAACATTTTGACATGTAAGCCCTTCATAATCAAGAGAGTACTATAATAAACTTCATTCATATTAATTTCCAAAGAGAAATAGTATAATCACTCATATTCAGATAAGGTTGTATTCTCAGACACTTCCTTATTTCCTTCTACTCATCAGGGAAGTTTCCTTTTTTTGTGTGAAATTGAAATGACAAAGAGCCATTTGACTAATCATACTCACAGAAGAAGAGCTCTTGGCATGTTTAGTTAATCACAATTTCATAGCAAACGTAATAAAAAATATAGACTGAAAGATCAAAGGGAAAATTATCTTTTTGACTAAGTCATTGAACTTATTTCAAGAACCCTGTTCATTTTCTGTGGGTGGGAACCTTCTGGCAGATTTGCCCCATCCCTTATCAACTGAGCAGTTTCTCCATGACATCCATGCTGTTTTAACAGTTGGATTATGCATTTGTACAGCTGATGTCTAAAAGAAAAATGTTATTTCCTATTAGAATCTGAGCATTTTTATACCTAGCAGTGGTAGGTGGAGAATTTTGCTCCCAGCAAATATAAGATTTAGCATGGTCATCACTGATTTTAAAGAGTAACCCCTGACATTCCTTTGTTTATTTAAAAGTTTAGAAAAAAGAAATGATTGTCACATGTGAAAGAAAAATCAAGCTTTTGGATCCCAATTTCATTAAGGTGCCAGCTAAACCTTTAACTGCTCAGTTTTATGACATTTGTTAAATATATTCAGAAGCAGGGATTCAGTCTTTTGAGGAATGTTGTTGATGGAAATTTAGGCATAGAATAAGTATTGTGTCTGATTATTTATAATAAATACATGCTTTTAAATACAGTTCTCTGAATGTAAATTTTCTAACTCTTTTCTTAATATGACTGATATTCTGGTATTGAACTTGCATTTTTGTTTAAATTATAGCATTATACTTGTTAAAATACTTTGATATAGAATTGTACCAAATATAGACTAAGACCACAAAAATAGGTAAAAAGTAGATACGAGACAGAGTTAAAAGAAAAGTTCAAATCCATTAACTCATAAATGCAGAAAGGTGGCTTGCACCCACCTTTCAATAAAAAAGTAAATCCTTGCAAAATTAAACGCCTCTTGTCATGAGGTATGTAATCATCCTAAGCTCTAGAACTCACCTTGAGGGCAGTCTGGGGACAGATGAGAAGACATTAAGGACAGGGCAGTGAGAACCAATGTGTGCAAATATCTAAACTTCAAATGTGATGGACAGCAGCAAAGAACCCTCTTGATAGTGTACATTCATATGTGACCTCAGAGACAGTAAGTCAAAGCAGTAACTCTTTATGACAACAACAAAAAAATTTAAATTACCCTGGCAAGTGGCAAAAAGGTCTATTTGCTAGGGTTATGTTTTCCTACTTTTCTACTCAGGACATGAGTTATGGTGCAGGTGGTATGTTCTAGCATTTATTACAGGTGTGTCTCACTGTTGGCTTGAATTGGCTCATTTGGAGCTGCAAAAAACCCCACAAACAAAACCCACAAAATAAAAACCACAAACTAAAATAAAGAAAACAACCCCAAAACTCCAGAAGACAGGTCTAAAGAGATTTATTTGTGTCATCTTATAGTTGGAAAAGGGTTTTTTATATTTTTGATAGCAATAACAGTTGGATTTGTGATAGCTAGTTACTTTAAAGCTGTTTGTTTGAAAAGGTTGGAAAATCTTTGGAGTAGCAATTAAGTGGTTCCCCTGACAAGGGCTACCAGGAAAATGGTAATCATAACAAAATGTTTCAAGTAAAAAGATGCAATTTAAGTTTTACCGAACAAAAAGGGAAAAAAAAATTGTCTAGCATGTCAAGGAGTAAATATTTCCTGAGTCAGACTATTAATTAACTATGTTTACCAAGAGATCTTTTATGCAGCTGAAGAAATGGCCAGCTGTAATTGGTCCCCTACCTCAGGGGAGCCAGGGACAACTCTTGTTAGGCTGGAATGACACAAATCTGGATCCTGACCAGCTGGAGCAGACTTTCTTCTTCCAATATGCCCATATTTCCCTGCTGAGAAACCTTCTGCCAGAACAGGCCCCTGTCAAGGTTTTCAGTGTGTCTTGTCCATCACTATCATGAATCAACATTTTACTCCATAACAGGTTTGTAATGAAATTTTGTTATTTATTCTGTTTTCATCTTTAATGAAGAAAGATATGCATAATCATTAAAAACCAAATTGTATTCAAATTGTTTGTTCAGGGAGCTTCAAAACAAAACTCTCTCTGTCTTATAAAACTTTCGCTGTTGCATGTTTTAAATATATACTAAGGGGAATGTCAAGCCACTTTCTCAAACAGACAAACTGTGCACTTTTTACACATAAAAGCTGGTTTTGTCAACAGAAAATTGTTATTAAAATATCAAGAGAGAAAAAAAATCATGTAGTAGCCAGTAATAACACGTCAAATGTAGTTTTTCACCAAAAAATCCGAATAATAGTTACTTTGAGTATCTTTCAAGTTACCATTTTCTATTTAGAAATTTATTTGCTGCAAATTTCCAATTTCCAGGTGTTCCCATATTTGTGGGTAGATTAATGGTTTTAATTTATCAACATTTTTTCTTATTGTGAATGAAAAACTGAAAGTTGTAACAAAATCTCTTACTTTCTTTTTCTTTACAAAGAAAACTATATAAAAACTAGAACTTCCTATACATAGAGCTAATGAGCATTCAGACATCCTTTTTTAAGCACAATGAAGTGTTAATTAAAGTTTGTGATTTTTTTTTGTCAGAACTTAGTTTTTCTTTCCAAATTAAAAGTAATTTTGTTATTGTTACCTCCCTTCCTTTAAAATTCCTTATGATGTGATTGATTTGCAGTTCTCAGTGCTATAGATGATGATATTTTATCTTCATCAGACAATTTTCCTGTATTCATTCATTTATTCTTTTCATCAGTTTCTACCTATTCCTTTGAACACCGAAGATTTTGGTTGATTTCATGGTTTTTTCACCTCAGAATGTCTCATTTAATTCTCTGGGTGGTTGAAATTGCCTGATCGATATGTTCTGTGCATGTAATATTTATAGTAAAGGATAAAGGAAAGAGTTTAATGGGGTGTTACCCATTTGCAATGCTTCTCCACTACTAGGACATAGTGTTAAACTCTATTATGTACTATATGTCACCTGAAAGCTCCATATTTAACCATCCCCCAAATGCATTCCTAACGTCACAACAAAATTGTGGAAGGTCTGCAAGAGCTGTGGTATTTAATCTAATATTTAGTAAATAAGCAGGGTGGGTGGAGAGTAGGGAATGACTTCTAGTTTAAGATTTCAATTCTAAGACATAAACACAAATCTCTCTCTTTCAAAAATGCCCTGCTTTACATCCTGTGCCTCCTCAGTCCCTCATGTCCAAGTTGAATCACAGATGAGTGAAGTTGGAAGGGGTCACAGTGGGTCATCCGTTGCAACCTCTCTGCTCATCCTAGAGTGCATTGAACAGGGTCGCATCCAGATGCTTATGGAATCTCTCCAGTGAGGGAGACTCCACAACCCCTCTGGGCAGTCTTTTCCAGTGCGTGGTCACCTGCAAAGTAAAGTTACTCCTCAGATTCAGGTGGAACTTCCTGTGCATGAATTTCTGCCTGTTGTCTTCTTGTCCTATTTCTCAGCACCACTGAGAAGATCTTGGGTCCATCCTCTTGACACCTTCCCTTCAGACACTTTTTATTTTATATATATATTATTGCTGAGATTTCTCTCAGTTGTTTCTTCCCAAGGCTGAACAGGCCCAGCTCCCTCAGCTTTTTCTTGCAAGAGAGATGCTCAAATCTCTTAACCAGCTTTGTTGCCCTCTGCTGGACCTCATCCAGGGCTCCATGTCTCACTGTGCCAAGGAATGCTCCCATTTAACAGAAGTTAAGGACTTGTCAGTGACTTCTGTGAAACTCCAGAAAGTAAAATAGAGAGGTCATAAAAAATTACCTTATTTGTGAAATGTAGATGTGATGAAAAATATCTGCTACCCAAGATGGCAAAAAATAAAGAAAAGGTAACATAAATACTTAAATATAAATTATGAGCAGTAATATAATGAGGGAAACAACTATCCTCTACTCATCTTTATGACTGTCATATAGTTTACTGCTCTTGTGCACATAGTTTCTTTTTTCTTACTTCTATCTGTCACTGGTTGTTGTGTTCTCTTTAGTGAGAGATACCTTTCAGTATATCACTCACTATTATCGTGGCGTGACAAGTGATTTACTGTGCTTTTGGGAAGGGGGGAAATTAAACTATGTTCACTGACTTAAAACATATGTTTTTCTAAAAGGAAATATTTTATGATACTGTTAAGATTTTGCTTGTTTGTTTTTTATCTTAAACTGTACATTGAATCTTACAAAAATCCTATAACTTGTGGTTTGTGCCAGGTAAGGTAAATACCTTCTGCTCTGCATTGTAAGAGCCAGCATCCCACTGTTCTCATCTGTATCTGTTAAAAGAACAGGTGCAAGGAATTTGTATACCAATGAGTCTCCCATGATACCTTCAGTTTGAATGTATGAATTGATGGAAGCTTTCCTAAGCTGCAAAAGCTTTTTGTCAAATGTGTTTTGGCAGGGAACTGGCATCTTGTCATGTAGCTGTGCCACATCATATTATTCTGTACAATGTAATATTCTAGTAGAGAAATGTGTTTACATTAAATCTTACCTTCTTTCTAAAACTAGACAATGCTAAGAGCAAAATCGCAGTTTTGGCCATTGAAAACACCATGTTCTCCAAGTGCTTGTTAGTCTCTGCTCAAGGCTGGGTGCAGTGCAGCTGCACAACCATTATCAGGTGATTGAGAAGAGCTGGATGAGATGGAGATGAAGCAAACCTATCTGAAACCTTCCATTCTTCATGTGGGAGCAGAATTCCTATGCAAGCACTTCGAGTCATAGCTGGAGTTAGGTTGCCATCTTGGCCCTGATCCTGGCCTTGGCCCCTGGGCACAGACTTCCCCCATAAGCTCGAGTTTGCCTTGTCTCCCAAGTCTTGTCTGATGGTTAGACACCTTATTAACAATCCCTGTCTCAGCCCTTCTCTCTTGATTAGATACTGTGGGAGTGTGCCTCTTGAAGAGTTTCTCCTCTGCTGGCACCTCTCGCTTTAGCTCTCACCCTGATCTCATAATTCCCTGACATTTAAGATCATGTAAAATACTGTCTTAAAAACTGGAAAAAAAAATTAATGTTTTAAGATGTTTCATCCATGATCTAATATCAAAGTTGAAGATTAAAACTGATAAATAACATAATGATTTTATACTTCCATGACACAATAATTTAATTAATTAGTAATAATTTATTCTTTAACTTATAAGAGAACTGGTTTTACAATTCTTCAAAAGGATCCTTCCAAATGTGAAGAGGGAGGTGTTGATCTCGTCTCCTTGGTATCCACTGATATCAAAGCTGCTTCAGGAGAGGTTCAGAGTTGGCATTAAGAAGCATTTCTTTACCAAGAAACCAAAACTGGATTTCTGGAGATGTATTCAATACACCCCATGCCTGTCAATGTTTAAGAGGCATTTGGACAATGCCCTTAACAACTTGCTTTAGCTTTGCGTCAGCCCTGAATTATTCAGGTAGCTGGCAAGAAAATTAAAATATTAAGGCTGAGGAAGAATAATATACTAGTAAATAAGTGTATTAATGTTTCAGCTACAGAATATTGGTCTAGGCTAATTATTGTTAGTTTTTTGTTTTGTTTTTTTTTTTTTTTTTTGTCATTGTAAGTATAAGACTGTTAACTAGGAATTTTTGGCCACTAGAAAAATTTTAACATACATGCTGGTATTTTCTAGAAAACTTAGTTCATCTAGAAGGTGCTAAGTTTAAAAAGATAGACCAAAAGCAGATTAATAGAAGTCAAAGAGAACTGATTGATTTATCTTTTGTTGCTTTTCTCTTCTTCTCCAGAATGATCTTTGAATGACATGGCTGCATCTCAGATCCTTCTCACACATCTCTTTTGCAAGTTTCAGATCTTCCATATTTTCAGATGCTTCCACAATTCTGAAAACCCTTAAAATCTCTCCAGGATTTCTTTTTTCCTTTGGGGAAAGTAGAATGTTGCAGGCAGCTGTTGTGGTTTAACCTTGGTATGCACATAATCTCCACACAGCCCTTTGCTCATTGGGGTATAGAATCAAAAAGGTAGAAGTGAGAAAACTAATGAGTTGAGATATAGACAATTTTATAGGAAAAACAAAAACTGTGTACAGGCAAAGCAAAATAAGGAATTCATTCACTACTCTCCATGCACAGACAAGTATTTAGCCATATCTAGGAAAGCAGGCCTTCAAGTAGCCATAGCAGAGATAGTTGGGAAGACAAATGCCACAACTCCAGACATTCCTCCTTCACCCCAGATTTTACTGCTGAACATGACACGTTCACCCCAATTTTTACTGATGAATATGAAAATATATGATATGGAATATTACTTTTAGTTAGTTTGGATCAGCTGTCCCTGCTGTCTCTTCTCCCTCTAGGAAAGATATGGACCTGTTGTAGTGGACCCAAGGAACTCAATGAAATACCTGATATTAGTTGATGTCCAGGGCTTGTACAGGAGTAGGTCTTGAGTAATTCCTGAGGGTTTTTTTGGTTTGGCTTTTTTTCCTTCTTCATTCTCAGGGATAGCAATTCTGCCACTCTTCATATTTTAAAAGTACACAATACCATTAAGAAGGTTATTGAAACCATTTGGTGTGTTATGAAATATATTTCTTAGTGTCTAGGTCACAAAAAATCCAGTATGTGTATCTTATCTAAGCCATTCATTGTAGCTCTGATATTATTAAAAGAGACAGGAAATGCAAAACAGATGCTCTGAATAACTTTTCACTTGGATACATCTTGAAAGAATGTATGCCAGTTGTTCCAGACTTCATTTTTCATCAAGCTTTCTGGTTTTTCTTTCTAGAAGGTCTTGAACACATAACAGCTGTTTTCATGTCAAGGAGAGGAAAGCAATCTATTCTGTGCAGTTCTGTTACCACTGCAACATAATTAAGAAAATACCTTGTTTGATTACTTATATAAAATTGATCAGATCACCTATGATATATGGTTTAACTGGCCTATGCCTATGTATTAATAGCACTGATTGTGTCCATCGTTGTGTCTGTTAATACTGAAATTTAGGGATAAAATTATAATATTGTTAATATAAAAAGTTAGCATATAAACCCTTTAGATTCATTCTGATTTTGATCTAATACATTATAAAAAGTAAAATAACCATTTAATGATTATTCAAATTTTTTAAAATTTATGTCAAGTCTGGAATTTACCATGAATGCTTCACAGAAATATTATATTATATTTTATTATATCCTATATGCCAAATGACAGTAGTAAAATAGTCTTAGAAATGCTCTCATCTGGATATATGAGAAAAGATACCTTTGAAATTGTAGTACTGTAGCCTATTTATAGGATCTAAGGGCAATTCAGGTGTGAAGATACTTCACCAAGCCCTTGGTCAAAGTGGGGCTGCTCTGAGCTAAAGTCAAGTTTTTCAGTGCTCTGTCCAGGTGTCCTGAAAGTTTCCAAAGACAGAGACAGTGGAATCTGTCTGAGAAACTTGCTATGTTTACTGTGTGTTCTCATGGGGAAAAGGTTTCTCTTCAAAACCCAGAAATTGTCCTGTTTCAAATTATGCCCACTGACTCTCATCCACCCACATTGTTGCATGGCTTAGTGGTGGACTCAGCGGTGCTGAAGTTAACTTCTGGATTTAGTGGTATTAAAGGTTTTTTCCAACCTACTTGATTCTATGATTCTATGTCAAAGGATTTGTCTCTGTCTCCTTTCTGACTTCCCCTCAGGAAAATATTTGCTTTTGTTAAAGACTCCCACAGGCATCTCTTCTTCAGACTGAACAAGACCTGGTCTCTAAACCTCAACTAATAAGGCAAGTGATCCAGTCCTGACTGCCCTGGTGCCTTATCGATGTCTTTCCTGTACAGACACAGAAATCAGAATCTATAACCAGCTCTGAGCAGAAGTGTGAATAATTGCTTCCCTGGAACCTGCTGACTGTGCTTCCATTAATGCTGCTGGCTGTCTTTCCTGTCAGGGCACACGGCTGGCTCATGCTCAGCTCAATGTCCCCCAGAGCCTTCAGGGTCTCTTTGCCAGAGCTGCTCCTCAGTCTATCACTGCCCAGCCTAGTGCTGCCATGGGATCTTCCCTGCATATGGCAGGGCTCTGCATTTTGCCATGCTGAACTTCATGAGATTTCTCTCAGCCCATTTCTCCAGTCTGTCAATGTCCCTATGGATGGCAGCATCTGCATGACTTCCACTGTATTGACTGGTTCCATCCCCAGACAAATTTATTGCCATCTTCATAAAAATAAATCAAAGTTTTTGTAATCTCAATAGTCTTGTTTACAGAATGGGAATTTTTAGGGGAAAAAAAAAAGATAACTAAAATATTTAAGATAGTTAATATATTTTTACTCCAAGTATTATGTCTTGACTCTGTAAGATCATGAACTCAGACTATTGCCTTATCTGTAGTGATTGATAAATTAATTTGAAATGAAACTGAAGAAATATGATTTGATGCAGCACAGAAAATTCTACACATTTTATGCACCAGATTAGTTTGCAAATGCATTCCTTACAATCTGCCTTTAGGCAGCTGGAGTTGATAATATTCCTATTAACAGATGCTCTAGGCATAAAGAGACAGGAGATACAAACACTACTCAGAACCAGAAAATCTAATGTGGTACAATCTTTTATAACATAGTTTTCCATAACCAGAAATAAATACTATGAAGACTGATAAGATCTGCAATGCCCTACCTTCCAGTTTAGTGGTGATAAGGGGAACATGTTACTTTCTTACTATAAAGATTTTGTAGTTTTCATGAGAAATTAAATTTTCTAGAGTAATGAATTGGTAGTGGACATGTGACAACGACACAATTCATCTGAAGATTACAAACATAATTTTTTAACACTGAGTACTGCGTTATTCACTTGGAAGAAGACCTTCCAGTACACTAAGAATTGTAATAGTCAGAAGGAAGCACCACCTTATCCCTAGAAAAAAACCCCAAACAATCCAAAGCAAACACATAAGCTTGAGTCACCCCTCTTTATTAGATTACACTCTTAAAAAATTTCAGTTTTGGACTTGGGAATCTGAGAACTAGACTTCTGGAGGTGGTATTTAAGGCCCTAGCAGAACTTTGACTTCCTCAGTGATGTATGGCAACAAGTCCCTCAAGAAGGTTATTACACACAAAATAAAAAAGTGTGTACTTAAACTGTTATAAATCTATCATTAAAACAGCTATGTCTTGCGTGGAAAACAGTGAAGAGCAAATATAATTCATTAATTGTTGCCTTTGTAAAGTAAATTTTAATGACTCCAAAAGATACCTTCCACTTTTTCTACCACCCTGCTACCAATTATTTGTATCAAAAGTGTAAAAACTGTAGGCACTGTACAGTAGCTTTACAAAATTAACATTACCTGTGTCTGTGCTTTAGGCCTAGGATAAATGAAGGAAATGTGGTCACTCTATTTGTTCAGACTGTCAACAAGTGTTCAATTAGTGTTCAGTAGGGTGTGAATATCCTGCTGTTATAAAATGGGCTTTTATTGGTAGCTGCTGTCACTGACATCTTAAGAGGTCGTGAAGAGTTAATAAGTTTTGATCAATATACATCCCTAACTGGGTCTGAAACAAATGACAATCATAATAAAACTTCTTTAGAGAGCATGAAGAACAACTTAGCTTTCTGATATCAAAGTATACTCCCTGATTTGTTTTTAGAATAATCTTCTACTTAGAGGTGTTTGAGGTCAACACCATATCTATTTCTATCCAGAATGCTTAAATGAAGAAAAGGACCTTACTTTGTCTCGTCAAAGGCGAGTACAGTTATATATTCAAGAATGAATGCAGTATTTTCCCTATTATAAGCAGTTCCTATCATCAAAACGTGAAAATCAGGGTTTTTTTCTTATCCCTTACTGATCTGTTTATTGTAATGGAAGGAGGCAGCGCACTTTGATTTTATGGCTTGGTTTGTAGAGCCAAATTCAATTAAAATTCCAGTCTGTAATTCAATTTTTTTCAATGGACAACTTTTCATATTGAATTATTTCCTTTCCTGTACAAATTATGGGATTTTATTGTATATATTCTTGTATTTCTTTAATGTAAACTCAAACTTATCTCTTTTATTTTACTGATTGTCATAGGGGTGTAAATGGTAATTCTAAAGCAGTAGGTGGTATATCATAAGTTATTCTTCACTTCTGCACAACTCATTATATGCACTATGAAGGTATTTGACCTATTTTGAAAATGTTTCATCTTTCAAAATCAGAACAGTGCTATTTCTAAGATTATGAATCTTCATTGTATTCTCACTTTCCTGTCAAACAATCACATTCCATGTAAAGATTTGGAACGGTCTCACTAATTTATTCAGCAATTTACTTTCGAGGCTTGCATTATGGTTGAAAAGACAGAAATGCCAGAAGTTTGACAAGGTATTACTAGTCCATTTCCTTTTAGAAAGTTGACCTTTTGTCTTGCTGCCTTTTAATATGGCCACTTCAGAGGCACATTGCATACTTAAGAAACAGTGAGATTTGCTCAAATTAATATCAATAATGACCATCATCTTCACCTGATGTAAGTTTTTTAGCTTTGTTATGACATTGGCAAGACAAATTAAGAGGGAACATGAATTACATTTCTTCTTAATGCAATTGAAATTGAAAAATTAGGAAAAAAAATGTAGTAAGAAAAAACCCCTCATTTTAGAAACACAGAAGACTGTAAAAGCAATTTTGGTAAGCCGATAGCTAAAGAGATTCTAGCTTACTTTACATATGCCTTTCCAGTAAATACATACTTCAGTAGCTAAAAATACAATATATGTGGTTTCATCTCAGTGTAATGAAAGGGGTTTTGCCTATCACAATTTATTTGATAGGAGACAAATGACAGTGAAAACTGAGTGGTTATTTCAATGATCAGTTGTAAAACAAAAAGTATTAAGAAAAACCAAGTTGTGTTGTGTTTTTAAAATATCACATTACATTTACAGATTCTTTAAATCTGAAAGGAATATGTCTCTAAGCAATAGTGTCCTTAGTAATGATACTGAGTAGATTACCATGGATATTCTGGAAGGAAGGTTTACAAAATTCTTCCTATACATGAAAAATTGAGTAAGTTCCCGCATGAAATTAGGAGAAAAAAAAAAAGGAAAGAAAGTGATCAAATATTTTTGGAATACAATGGCATGTAAAATATTCTCTCTAGGTGAAGTTACAGCTTTAGTAAACATGGTAGAATTCAGGTATTTGCACAGTTTGGGAAGCAAAAATTCTACTCATACTAATCTAATTTCTCAGGATCCTGGAGGTAAGAGATAGGAAAGACCTGTTATAATGACCAGAGGAATCTCTTGTAAATGCAAAGTTTTTATCTTTTACTATCTATGATATGTTTTCTAGTAATTTTTGTAAAACAACTTTAAATCATGTGCAAAATTCTCCATTTCTCACCATAAAGTATTTCATAGGTTCCTGGGGAGCTTATACTACTCTGACAAGAAGACAGGAGGCAAGGAAACTGCTGATCAACAAAAAAGTCTACTGCAGGCTCAGTTCTGAACTTCTGGGGCACTATCCTGGACCCTGACTGCAGGGCACTATGAGGTTGCTGTGGCCTGCCCTTCACAATTCCCATCCTGTGACAACAGACCTGGAGGCAGGGTTGCTGCATGCCTGGCTGTCACAGTGATACAAAGTCAAGACAGGGCACCCATTAGGATTTAGGAGCTTGAAGCTCTTCCAGGACTGTCAATACAGACATGTCAGGCTCCTTTCAGAAGCCAACCCAAGACTCATAAATGCTGAAGGGTTCTGGGTGGTTAATATGCCGTAGGGAAAACCCCTGCAAGACCAAACAGCCATTTGTGATGCAGTATCTCAAGTTTTCCTTTAGGACCTTTCCACAGTCTTTGGTTTTACTTCTCGATGCCTTAAATTAGAGTTGTGTTTGCTTCACATTTAAAGCTGCAAAAATACTAATTGTATAATGATAATGATTTAACCAGACTGTCAGCTGCTTACTTTCCAGAGTGCAGAGTGGTGATTCCGTGATTATATTAGCAATCGATGAAGCACTTGCTTCTAATTCCTTTTTATCACCTGCGTGACAGAACATCATTCACAGCAATTTTCTGTGTTATCGCTGCTTTTTTATGAGGGCTACAGTCCTTTTACATTTTACAGTTTTACCAAATTGCTTTAAAAGCTTGAATTTATTATGAAAGAAATCATTGACTAGAAATAAAAATTGCAGCAGCTGTGTAACAAATAAGTTCTTAGAAATCTGTGGACATGAACCAACTGTGCATAATTTTGTAAGGGATTTTAAAATAAGCATATCCGCAGTACTGAATTTTAATTAATAGAGCTGACTATTCTCTTCAAAATTTGCACCCACATGATACGTAGTGAGTACTTGAGGAAAAATCTACCAACAACCATGACTCTCCTCAAAGAAAAAACTCTCAGTCTTAATGAAATTAAGATTTACCAGTGATGGAAAAAGTTTGGGGTTTTTTATTTCCTGTTCCAATGATAAAATGTCTCCGCAAGGACAACAACACTTCTCTTAATCCTCTGTGTATTTTGCTTGTGCATTTTATTTTGTAAAATGTGTGGGTAAAATGCATGAATAGTTACATAAGAAGGCACCTGAAAGCCTCCACCATGTGTCTCCTTTTCCATGTTATGCAGAAAAAAAAATCTCTTCCTATGCCTGGCCACCTGAGTCTTGTACATAGGCACCTCAACAGGGTACCTGGGGCATCCCTCTGGTCTGAATTCCCTCCTAGACAAATGAATATGGTGCTTTCCCAAAAATCCAGTCCTGTTGCTTTGAAAATGTCCTAATAAGAATGGCCAAATTCCTAGGTCCCCTGATTTGTGAGACTCCAAAGCAGTAGTTTAAAAAAAATGAGGGTAGAGAAGCGTCACGTCCTGAAATTTCAGGTAGTTTTGAGCTTAAGAAAGAGGCCATAAGACTACTTAGAATCAGTCAGATTTCCTAAATTCCTATTCAAGCAGTAGATCCACTAGGCAGTGAACTACCTAACCTTTCATCTGACACTACAGAGGGTTTTATATTTCTCTGAGTTTTGACAGGATAGGCTAATCTAATGGCATCTTCACCTAAGTCAGTGTGATTTACTAGCTAGATGGTGTGAGAAAAATCCAAGTGTGGCCTGTATAATCCTAAAGGAACTCTCTTGAGAAATTAAACCTTTTTTTAGAAGAATAGTTAACTCAAGTTTAGCAAAACCAAAGCTTAACTGGCACTACCATGGAGTTCACTGGGATTTGTCCAATGCCGAACAGGAACGCTGAGACAGGTCCTGATAATAAAAACAGAACTTAAGACCATCTTTAATTTTTGACAAAAAATAATCCCCACAAGTGAATTATCGTCTGTATGTCAAAATGGTAAGATCCTGTCATCATTAAGGCAGATAAATTTCAATTATTTTGGGTTGTGAAAGGAGAATTTTTCAATAAACCCTAGTAAATGGGTCTGTTCAACTACAAAATACCCTAAAAATCCCAAAGAAAACAAAACACAAGCTATCAATATAAAAACATATCAACCTGTACTACAAAGTAATTTAATGCAATTTTATGCATCTTTAAGTTGTTAATTTTTTAGTATTTTTATGGACACTGAATTTTTTCAAGATTCAATTTAATGACACTTGGAATGGTGAAATAAGCAACTGGTTCCTAATTGAACATCACTGACTATTTTTGAAATATGATCCTACTAACTTTGAAATCAGTAGACTAAATTGTAAATCCTCCACAGTAATGGCAAGAGATGTATTTTACAAGCCCTGAAACACATTTAGTAGAGAAAATTCTTTTTCATCCATGATAGCGAAAGCTTTGCACTTCTGACTATAAAGACTTGTGCTAATTGCTCTTTATTAAGGGCTTGAAAAAGCCAACAGGATTTTTTAAAATTTCCTGTAAAGAAGTACAACATTTTTAGACACCAGCTCTCTATTCTAGCTCTCAGCATGGCATCTTGCTAGGGAGAGAAATGACAATATTCTGTATAACCTCATTAAAAAAGAGTGAGAGTGGCTTATTTTTCCCCCTTGTTGTTCCATTTTCTCCCTGGGTTCTGCAGAGCTTACTGAAAAAGAGTCCTTAAAATGCCAAGAGCATGTTTTAAATGTTACATACAAATTATTTTTAGGAGTTAGCATCCTTGATAAAATATTGCAATTCATGTATATGCAACATGTTAAGTATACTTCAGTGCTACAAGCTTGATTTACATTTATAATAGATGATAATTAGTGTGCCAGGAGGAAAATCAAAGGAGAGATGATGATGTGGTGAAGAACTTGATTAGTGATAACTCTGAAGAGGATGAGACATGAGAGCCAAGAGACACATCATCTTACACTTTTCTTTTATTGGACAAGGAGAATATTGTTACCAAGGCTGAGGAAAGGGCTGAGATACTTCTGAGCCTTCTTTGACTTAGTCTTTAAGAGAAATACCAGTTATCTTCAGGCCAAGCAACACCCTGATCTGATAGACAGGGACATGGAGAAGAAGAGACCCCTCGTAAAACAGCAGGAAACAGTCAGTGGCCTGCTGTGCCACTGAGATACTCAGAGGGTTGGAATGGTCTATGGGGCTGGATGGAATTCACCTAAGGATACTGAAGGAGTCAGCAGAAGAGCTCATCAAGCCATTATTTATTATCAGTCCTGGTTAGCTGGGAAGATGACTGGAAGCTGGCTAATGTGACACCATCCACAAGAAGGGCTAGAAAGAGGATCCAGGGAATTGAAGGTTTGTCAGCCTGATGTTGTGAAGGGCTATGGAATAGATTACCTTGAGTATGGTCCTGTGGCACATAAAAGACAACCAGAGTAGCAGGTCCAGCCAGCATGGGTTTAGGAAAGGCAGATCCTGCTTGACCAACCTGATCTACTTTTCTGACCAGATGACCTGCCTGGTGGGTGAGGAAAAGGCTGTGGATGTACCTAGACTTCAGTTAAGCCTTTGACACTGTCTCCCACAGCATTTTCCTGCAAAAGCTGGCAGCCCATGGCTTGAGCAGGTGCTCTCTTCACTGAGCTAAGAGCTAGCTGGACAGCCAGAGAATTGTGGTGAATTTTTCTACATCCAGTTGGTGAAGGGTCACTGCTGGGGTTCCCCAAGGTTCAGTATTAGGGCCAGTCCTGTTTAATACTTTTATGAGTGATCTGGATGAGGGGATCGAGTGCACCCTAAGTAATTTCAAAGAAGACATCAGGCTCGGTGGGAGTGTCATTCTCCTGAAAGCTAGGAAGCCTCTGAAGAGAAATATGGACAGGCTGGATGATGTGGGCTGAGGCCAAGGTTCAATAAGGCAAAATACTAAGGCAGCACTTGTATCACAAAAATTCCAGGCAGCACTACAGGCTGTGGGAAGAGTTCTTGGAAATCTGCCCAGCAGAAATGGACCTGGGGGTTCTGATTGACAGCCAGCTGAACATGAGCCATCAGTGTGCCCACATGGCCAAGAAGGTCAATGGCATCTGGCCTCCATCAGCAATAGCGTGGCCAGCAGGACCAGGGCAGTGGTCATCCCCCTGTACTCAGCACTGGTGAAACCACACCTTGAGCACTGGGTTGTTTCAAATCTTGATGCTTCTATTATTCCCCTTCCCTTCTCCTTCTAAGGTGGGAGAGGGTTCACATAAGTTTTTCTCCCATGATATAATCATGAATCCGATAGCTGGAAAATCTCTCCAGATCTGTACA
>VWYN01003624.1:212872-253389 GCA_013400075.1 Hippolais icterina | reverse complement strand
GGAGGGGGGAGGAATTTGGAAAACCCACTTAGCAAGATTTAAGAGTTATGTCAAAAGTAATAAAAGGCTATATGAATATAGGTTGGTATTAAAGAAAAAATAATGACATGGATAGAGAGAAAAGAAGCATGGTCAATAAAAATACAAAAATGAGAATATCAAATGTACGTTGAAAAGGTTCTTGACAGAAGTAGTAAATTAACCCATAGTACATCCTTCATTTGTACAAATTGTTAGGTTTTTCAACCAACTGGATAAAAATTACAGCAAATGTGAAAATACTCAAAATAATGAAGATTAAAGAGTTCTTCTGTGGATTTCCTGACCAGCAGAAGAAAAAGCAAAAAAATTGATNTACATCCAGTTGGTGAAGGGTCACTGCTGGGGTTCCCCAAGGTTCAGTATTAGGGCCAGTCCTGTTTAATACTTTTATTAGTGATCTGGATGAGGGGATCGAGTGCACCCTAAGTAATTTCAAAGAAGACATCAGGCTCGGTGGGAGTGTCATTCTCCTGAAAGCTAGGAAGCCTCTGAAGAGAAATATGGACAGGCTGGATGATGTGGGCTGAGGCCAAGGTTCAATAAGGCAAAATACTAAGGCAGCACTTGTATCACAAAAATTCCAGGCAGCACTACAGGCTGTGGGAAGAGTTCTTGGAAATCTGCCCAGCAGAAATGGACCTGGGGGTTCTGATTGACAGCCAGCTGAACATGAGCCATCAGTGTGCCCACATGGCCAAGAAGGTCAATGGCATCTGGCCTCCATCAGCAATAGCGTGGCCAGCAGGACCAGGGCAGTGGTCATCCCCCTGTACTCAGCACTGGTGAAACCACACCTTGAGCACTGGGTTGTTTCAAATCTTGATGCTTCTATTATTCCCCTTCCCTTCTCCTTCTAAGGTGGGAGAGGGTTCACATAAGTTTTTCTCCCATGATATAATCATGAATCCGATAGCTGGAAAATCTCTCCAGATCTGTACAATTACTAAAACTCCTTAGTCTCAGGGAAATGTCTTTGGTGAGTCCTGTGGAACCAGATTCCTTGAGAAATATAGAAAATATCTTCATATGCCTAAAAAAAATGCAGAAAACAATAATAAGCATCAGAAAATAGCATAAACATCTGATTTAATGATAAAGCAAATATTTATAGTTTTTTTACTTAAATGCAAAATAGATCCCTAAATAATGAAAACAGTCCCTGGATACACAGCTATAAATATGAAATTAAAAAAGAAATATTTGCTTGGAGAAATAGAGAATAATTAAAAATATATTCACATAAAAACGTAAAAGAGAAATAACAGAAAGAAAACATAGTAGCAATGAATAAAATGATAATTTCTTTGTAAAAGGTGAGAAGTCTTGGGACANGGTTCTTGACAGAAGTAGTAAATTAACCCATAGTACATCCTTCATTTGTACAAATTGTTAGGTTTTTCAACCAACTGGATAAAAATTACAGCAAATGTGAAAATACTCAAAATAATGAAGATTAAAGAGTTCTTCTGTGGATTTCCTGACCAGCAGAAGAAAAAGCAAAAAAATTGATGAGAAAGTGAAGGACAGCAAAGTGGCTTGAGAATGGATGGTGGTGCGAAGGAATTCACAGATCCATGACTTCAATGACATTTTCAAGGAAGGTGTATGATTTAACTCTGGTGTCTGGAATCAGGGCTAACACTATTAATAAAATAAATGTTGAGAAGGTCTGTGTGAGAAGATCAGACACTTTTTTCTGTACTTTTTACATCCCCATGAAAAACTATCATATTTGAATTTGATTAGAGAATATCAAATCTACAGAGATCTGTTTGTTGACTAACTACATTTACTCTATTAATGACTTCATGATGGCCGAAAATCCCATCTTCTGTCTCTGTCTTATTGTGATATAGGTTTATTTCTAGATCTGAATACCTGATTTTACTGGCTCTTCTCTGGGGCGATACTTTGACATGGGCTTCTGTGGAGTTGCTGGTTCAGTACTACAAGGCTGTGGTGATGCAATGGTCCAAGTGATCCATGCTCATTTGACTGAGAGTTTTCAGTACTTTGGAACAACAATTATAGTCATCTTTTAGTGAGGTTTCAAAACACCTTTGATGCTGAGATCTGCCGAGTAAGTGTCACTGAAAAATCACCAAAACACATTTGGTTTTATAGTGTAAAAACAAGGCAACTGGGGTTTTTTAGAATGATTTTAATGCATCTCTCCAATCTCACTTTACGAATCAGTTTATCATAAGTCTTCTAACTTCTGGCCAAAGAAAAATCCAGAGTTTAGTCAAAATCAAGAGTCGAACTGTTGTAACTCAGAGAGATACAGCAAATTTATGGGTTTCCTGGCACAGCAACATTTTTACCTGCCAACACTTCCAAATTTAGACACCACAAAAAGTAAAGTTATGAAAGTATGCATCTCTCATCCCAGTATTTGGCTTAACACATTAAAATACGACATTTTTTGTGTTGTATTATTTTCAATCTTTCATGTATAAAATTATTTGCAATTTAACTATCACAATTTCAGAAGACTCCTCTATGGAAATTTACAACAGTGTACATATGACATTACTCTGAAAACTAAATTTCTAATCATTAGAGTAATTTTCTGCACCTACAGTAGAAAATAATGTCTGTGCATAATTTCTTTATTTTATTTGTTTAACATGTTGTTAAGCATTATACTTTATTAGCAATCAAGACTTTGAGCCAACTAAAATAATTAATTTTTTCTATGCTCATTATTGTGGTCTTTATGGCCTTAATTTTGATTTCTTTTTGTAAGTAATACAACTACTAAAAATGCTATTAATTTTCTTGTGTTTCATGTAATGTTATGCTTATTAGAAGTAATTTGCTGCAACAGAGAACCTTGCTTTTATTTTAAATCATTTTGTATGGCTCATTAAAAAAATCCTTTTTTCTGAGCAGATTATTGATTTTTTTGCTTACAAGTCCTGCACATCAAACAGAAAGTGCTTTTCTTTTTGTGTGAACTTTTTCATTAGATGAACATTTCTGAAGATAAAGAGAGAGTTATGATATCACATAATTTCTATAAAATCTGGAAAATACCAGAATCATAGTTGTGAACTAGCATTAACAGCCTGTTAACTAATTTTTTTTTTCTGTGTGAAAATATTTTTGGTATTTCATATATACACAGTTCCTCTCCTTAAGACACTGTAAATCAATTTTCCTGGACTTCCCTCAGTAAAGGTCATAAATTCTAACATGGATACATGGACTCTTAATATGATATTCATAATTCTTTATGCTTCACTTAAAAGTATTCTGTTTACATGATAGAAAAGAAGGAAAGGAAGACAAAAACCAAAATAACACAAAGACAATAATGCAAGTTGTGATATCCACAGGCACCAGTTCTATTTTAGTCTATTCTAAGAGCCCAAAACCATATATTTCATTTTATTTTTAACTTCTATCATCATCAAAATAACCTAAATGTCTTTATGGGAAGAAGAAAATACGGTCCATCATGTGAGGGGAGAAAATAAAGAAAACAGAATCAGTGCCATAAAACAACACCATATAATACACATATTACCCCCCCAGTTTACGTCCTTTGGCTTTAAAATTTGTCATATGCAAAGGTTACCAAATACTTATCTGTTTGTTTGGTTTTCTGAAAATATATGCAAGAAAAAATGGTGCTTCTCTCTTCTCTTCCTCTTCATTAATGAGTGAATATATCATAGTATGGTTCACCTAAACATCAACAGCTCTTTATCTTCTGCTATAGGAAGCAAGAAGCAGTCTTAAAAGCATGAACCTTATTGCCATTAGCATCATTAGCTCTGTGATGTGTCCTAAAATCTTTAAATTCTATGTACTTTTCTTTTGTTCCTTAGTATATTTTAGAATATATATTTTTTAAATTTTGTTATCTAACTCAAGATGACATCACAGCACATTATTATTATAGATGTTCAATTTCTAGTGTATTTTCAGTTCATAGATGCATTTTATATGTCCTCATCCTTTCCCTCCTGCCTGCAGTTTCCCTTTTCCTCTCCTCTGTAACAGCAAAAGTCATAGCTATCCGCTCTGCAATCAACATGTGTGCCTCTTGTTAACAATATTTATTAACCCTGCTGATTTTGTCACCACCTTAGTTTGCATGATTGTGTCTACTTGTGTTGAATAGGTGTTCTATAACCTTTGTCAGGTTTTCTGATAACACGATAATTACATTAAATAAAGACCTGGTCAGAAGAGAGAAAATAACAGGTAAAGCAGCCCCAGTGACTAGCTCAGTGAACTGAGGATACTGAATTGGCTGCTGCTTGGGGCATTCAAGGACCCAGCCCTCAGGAATAATCTGTCTACCTACTGTCTGCACTAATGGAATGCAGCTGACAGACAGACCCAAATACAGAACTTACCTGGGTCTGAAGATTTTGAAGATGTCAATCTCCAGCATCTTTGTCAAACAATAATTGATTTTATTCTGAAGCTGTGTCCACTGCCTCTTAAGAAACACTGTAAATAACTTGCTATCGTCTCATGTCCGTATTGGTTTCACTACAACAGTTCCCAAGCTGTTGAACCAATATTTAACCTAAAACATTCTTTACATCTCCCAATAATCTCTTTTACTTCTGTATTGGGTCTGGCTGAGTTGGAGCTCATTTTCCCATCACAGCCCTCTAAGTGCTGTGCTTTGCACTGGTAGCTGGCAAGGTGTTGATAGCACCCCAGTGCTCTGGGTACTGCAGAGCAGCACTGGCTCCCTAACATTTCCCATCAAGGGGTTGGGATTGGGCAAGATGCTGAGAGGGGACACAGCTAGATCAGCTGACTCAGTTCAAACACAGAGGTATTCCAGACTATATGATGTCAGTTGGGATATAAAAGCTAAACAAAGGAGGAGGAACAGGGTGGTGCATTTGTTATTTATGGTGTTTGCCTTCCTGGGCGATTGTGAGATGTGCTGAGGCTTGCCAGAAAGTGCCTGAAGAGCACTCACTTGATGGGAAGTACAGAATAAACTTTTTTTCTCTTTTTGATTGTACATATGCAAACATTCCCTCTTTCTGCTTCAGTAAACTGCCTCAACTCTACCTATGAGTTGTTTTCTATCTTATTTTCTCTCCTCTGTCCCACTAGGAAAGGGAGTGATTGAGGAGCTTGGTGAGCACCTGACATCCACCCAAGGTCAACCCACTAAGACTTCTTCATCTCATATGTAAAAACCTATTGTAGTGTCATTCCTCCCCTCCTTTTTTCCTTATTCTTTTTTCTCATGTGAAGTCAAGCTTTGTGTGCTGAACACTGGTTTCTTTCCTCCTGAAGGTTCATTATTTTGATTTTCTTTTTCATATGCAGGGAAAAAAATCCATCAGTGTTATATTGGCTACATCCTAGAAAATGCCTGTGTGGCAGTCTTTGCTAGTCAAGAAAAGGATCCCCAAAAGTAATTAATTTTTCATAGATGAAATGTCAGGGTCTTACTCATGCCAACAATGCTAATATTAGCTCTCTCTGCAGTACAGTGGATGGATCTGTTGTACATAGCAGCTGACCCTATCTCTTCTTCAGTTTTACAGTGGTGCTCCTGACACTGTAAGATGTAATTGCCTTTCAATTTTTATTTCAGTCCAATTTGGGGGATTTTGTGGGGTTTTTTGTTTTGTTTTGTTTGTTGTTGTTGTTATTGTTTTATTTTGAATGTTTTTTTGTTTGTTTCTTTTCTTTTTTTCTGTTGTTTGGAGTTTTTTGTTTGTTTTAAATAGGTATGATGGTATTTGCACTACTTTGTTTCCTTCACTCATTTTATTCCTGCTGGAATACTAAAACAAATATTAAAATCCATAAGACACATTGAATCTTAAAAAGCATCCATATCCAACATCAGCTATGAAGAGGCTTGACTCCCTCTTATTCAGACATCTGTACTGTATAAGTCCAAGTGAAGTGGGGTATAACTTTTCTCAGTGCCTGAAAGAAAACTAATTTGGATTGTACGTCTTGGACTTCCCCACAGCACATCTGTTTCCAAATTGTTTATGACAAAGCCTGTTAAATTATAATCCTCCACTTCCATTATCCATTTTTTATGTGGCACAGAATATGATGAGTCTGCAACTCATATTCTATTACAGATGCTGAGAAATCTTCAGAGGTTTGTGTCTAAGAGCTGTCCACCCCCCTTAAAATATGCTAACAATTTCAGCATTTTTACCAACCGTTTTTCATGTCATAAAACCCAGCAATCTTCAAAATGTATATTGCAAGCAGTTCAACCTTCTGTTTCTATCCAAAGCAATTAATTTGCTGTTGTATTGATCCACTAAAAGAAGTGATTCCAGCAACTCTTTGGAAATTCTGTTTTTCTCCTTGGCACAATACTGTCACATAAGAAATACTACTGTTCATGTCACAGTCTAGAGGATAGGCCAGTTCGTGTGATAAAAAGGTAATCAGTCATAAACTCCTTGAAAGGCCATGGACAAACATCTAGAAATGACAAAGGATACTTGTTGGACCCCAAGTTAGACCTCGTCTTCACAGATATACAGTAAAGTCAACATCATATTTCAGTTACCAGGCACACATACTCCTTCCAATCCTTTTAACACTTTTCATTTTTAGAGTCCTCTTCAGTTGCCTGGTGCAATATAATCCTTCTTTCACAAAACATTTTAGTTACAAAAGGTGCTAGAATGTATTTTTAAATAATCAGTAATTACTTAAATAAAAAACCAAAAACAACAACAACAAACCACCAAAATAACCAACCAAACAAAAAAAACCCACACAAATTCTTTGCTCTACATATTTTGCATAAATATTAAAATCAGAACATTCCATGGATTTCGGGTACTTTAAATGAATCTTGACTTTAATAATATGAAGTAAGCATCAAATTTTCTCTCTGTTACCTTTATCTCAGATAAGAGTTGCACTTTATGCCAAGATGGTTTAAGTCACCACTTTTCAGTGGTAAAGAAGTCGAATTTCTTCTTTGAGTCAGTGGCTCACTGTGCACATGTAAGGAACATACAGTATAAAAGAACCTGAGTTTTTTAGGGAAATAAGATGCTAAAAGATTAAAAATAAGAATATTGGAGTTTAATAATGTTCAAATAAGAGAGTATTACTTAGTATTACTTTAAGCTATTACTATTGCTAAGCTTTGCTCAGGGTAGTAGTACAAATTAAGGTACGATAATGTATAAACTGTTCATTTATAATGTCCTAAAAATACAGTAACATTAGTAGAAAGTTGCAATGTAGAACAGCTGTTGCTTGTTGTCTTCAGTCTTGCTCATGCTGAGTAGGAATTACTCCAGATGTAGTTTAATTGCAATCCACCTGGATTACTCCAAGGCTTAACTGAACTCGTAATGACTAATTTCAACAAAGACAGGTTAGGATCTCACAAGTAATTTTTTTTTTTCTGTTGGTAAAATTTATTTAAGGCAGCTCCATAATTTTTTCTTTTTCCTCCCCTTTGCTACTCCTCAGGATGCAGGGCAGTACTCACATGTTTATGAAAAACATATCTGTACATGTGCTCCAGGGAAGTGCTACAATATTGACCACTAAAATAACAAGCATAAACAAACAAATAAACCCCAATACTTTGGAAAATTAGAAGTTATAATCTAGGCTACCAAATTTTAGCAAAAATAGATTATATTAATCTAACAGCTTTTTATAATTATAAATTTAATAATAATATTTTTTTAATTTTTATAATTACACAAATAGTAAAGTTTCTTGTCTGAAGAGGCACCAGCCTGAAAATAATCTTCCTAGTGATTGAATAAATAAATGAGCAGGAAGTAGTTAGTAAATAGATTGGAATGAGACAAGGATGTTATTGATTTTGAAAAGGTACCCTTAAATTGTTATTAAATACATATTAACTCAAGTCCAATATTAATACAACATGAATAAAAGTACAAACGATGTAAAATAAGATTGTGTATAAAATTTATTATAATTTGAAATGTTAAAATATAATGAATTCAGTAATCAGCTGCAAAATTTTTCCATTGAATATTTTGGTATTGCTTGTCAAATGAGGCTAGGCAGGCAATAACCATTAAGTATGAAACCCATAAGCTAGCATACCCCAGGGCATAAGAGAGATTGAATCATTAAAACAAGATTTTCCCTCTGTCATTAAAAAAAAAAAAGAAATACTTTGAAAATTTTGTTTAGATATGAGATGAATTAAACAAAATAGGAATTACATGACTTGAAAGTTTTATTAAATATTGCTTCCCCTTTGAATTTCTCTTCATTTTCCATTTCCCCTTTCACTTCCTGAAAAGGAATTGCAGGCAATACTAACAGATTTCTGTGTGGATTTTTTTCATATTTTGAAAGTAATCACTTTTTTTTTTTAATTAGTCTTAATTTGCATTTTAATTTTACAGTCATCACAATTAAAAGCAGAATACAAGAATTGCAACTGTGTTCTTAGTTCTAGTGATTATTAACATTATTCCAAATTGTGCGTTCATTATGGTACTCTTGCCAAATGTGTGAAGTAGATTGATGTTTCATACAACGTGGAGTATGGCATGTCCAGAAACTAAAATTTAATTTTTAATTTGAAATTTTTATCAGCAATTTTGGACCATCTGACAGAACTATACTTTGCTTTTAGTTTTAGCAGTTGTGGTAAATTATATCCTTCCACCATGCTGGACTGCAGAGAAGGAAATAACTTCAAATACAATTTAATTAAATATTTTCCAGAAGAACAATAGGGATTTTTTCACTCCTCTCTTTCTACTAGTTAGAAATCTTCATATTTAATCCTTAGGCATCCCAATTCACATGAAATACCATCTACAATTTTAATCTCACTTTATTGATAATAACAGTAATTTTATCCCCCCTTGAGATTTCCCTCACCCACAGCAACCCACTTGCAATAGCCAAGTTGTTATCTCAGTTCTGTGCGGGAAGACAGATTGTGGAGAGACAAAAAGGGATAGTACTAAAGGCAATCTTACCCTTGACATATTGCAGATGTGTTAATTATCTAAGAGTGGGAACAGCCTTGCCCTCCCAGCTATGGGTGTGATAAAGAGTGAGTTAACTGGGAGTTCAGTTCCTTGCTCTCTCAGCTATGGGTGTGATGAAGAGTGAGTTAGCTGGGAGGGAGTTCAGTTCAGTTGGAATCATAGTTGGAGTCTGCTGGCTGTGCTGTGAGGAGGAAGGGACAGGAGGTCGTGCAAGGGACAGAAAGGGTAAGACACTGTACGTAGGACGAACAGGGTTAGGTGGCTGTGATAGGGACAGAAAGGAGCGAGCTGGAACTGCAGAAGGAAGAGAAGACTGTGGAGAAAGAGCTGGGGCTGTGTGGAGCTTCCCTGTGGGATTGCTAAAGAGAAAAGGTACAAGAGACTTTTAGATAACAAGGAGCTGATGCTTGAAGCCTTCTGATGTTTTCACAGAAGCACAAGGAGTGCAGTGTCTTCTTGACAACCACAATTCTGCTCATACTTCATCTCTTCATAGTTATTATTCTGCAAAAAAAGGAAGAGCAGTTGGAGCGACTGGGCAGACAGCGTGTACCCTTTTTTGGGTTGGTTGATGACACAAAACTGGGAGGAGTGGCTGACACAGCAGAAAGCTGTGCTGTCATCCAGAGACACCTGGACAAGATGGGAAGTTGGACAGAAAAGAATATAAGTCAAAGAGAGGCAAATGTAAGGTCCTGTTCCTGGAAAAGAATAACCCCAGGCACCAGCACAGGCTTGGGGCCGACCTGGAAAGCATCCCTGCAGAGAAGCAGCCGGGGGTCCTGGTGGACAGCAAGGTGTCCACGAGCCAGCAGTGTGCTCTGGGGACCAAGAAGGCCAATGGCATTCCTGGGGTGCAGTAGGAAGAGCATTGCCAGCAGGTCTAGGGAAGTGATCTGGCTTGAGAGGGACCAGGGTAATCTTTATTTATGCCTTAACACATGTTATACATGAGGTGAAAAACTACTATAAGAGCCATAAAGTGCACGTCCCTGTCCCCGGGGACATGTTGCCTGACAGCCGATCAGGGCAGAGAAACTTCCACGATTGTTCTGCAAAGCGGCCTTGCACTGGCCAATGGGGTAGATCCCCCATTGTCGGGGGAAAATACCAGGGAAATTGGGCTATTGGGAGGCGCTTGAGCGCACAAAAGCACTGAACTGCAATGCAGCTGAGGCCGTTCTGCTTTGTGTTTCTTGGAGGGAGCGGCGGCTCACCTGGAGGGTCACCTTGGCTCCCTATCTCCCCCTCACCTTTTTCTCCCTGCTTCTTTCCCGGCTGTCATCCCTGTCCGCGCCTGTCCTGTGCCGCTTTGGCGCTTCCTTGGGCAGCCCGGGGCCGCGACAACCTCGTGTCCCGCTGGTCCCCACGGAGCCGATGCCGCGCCCTGACGCTGAGAGCCGCAGCTGCCCACGAGTGCCCATGGCCACGGCAGCAGCCGCGGCAGAGTTCTCCACCCATGGAAGGGACACGCAGCTGGCTGCTGCTTGAAGATCGCACCCAGCCTCCACGCAGCCTCCTCGCAGCTCGCAGCACACATGCTTCATCTGCCGAGCTGATGCTAACAGGGCGCCTGGGGTACAGCGGTAACGCTGTCCCTGGCTTCTGTTCCGCTGTCTCTCTTTTCTTCCCTTTGCTCCCTTTTCTATCCCCCTTTCGGTAGGAACACCTGTCTTTCTTTATCAACAAACAATTCTCAGATGTAATATTGCCACTTTTGCATTTCATTTTTATCTGAGAAAGCTAGCAAAAAGGATCCTCCCCAATTCCCCTTTTACAGCGGGACTGGATACGGCTCCCCTGCTCAGCCCTGGTGCGGCCACACCTGCAGGGCTGTGTCCTGTTCTGGGCGCCTCAGGACCAGAGAGACGGGGAGCTCCTGGAGCAGGTCCAGAGCAGGGCAACAAACGTGTGCAGGGGACTGGAGCATCTCATGAGGAGGTGCTGGGGGAGCTGGGCCTCTTCAGCCTCGAGAAGAGAGACATTACCAAAGAACACAAATAACTGAAGGGCAGGTGTCAAGAGGATGGGACCAGACCTTTTCAGAGGTGCCCAGTGATGGGACAAGGGGCAACAGGCAGAAATAGTAACACAGGAAATTCCATATGAATATGAGGAAAAATTGTTTGGCTTTGAGGGTGACAGCATTGGAACAGGCTGTACAGACACTTGTGGGGTCTCTTTCTCCTTCAAAATCCTCCAGGATGCACACCTGTGCAATCTGCTCTAGGTGAATGTGCTTTACTAGGAAACATTAGATCCAGTGATTCCTTCCAGCCTCACCTGTTCTGTGATTAATTTTTGTTTTAAATCTCTTCTAATTTTACTTTTTCCTCCCCTTGTGTTTATAAGCACAAGTCTGTTTTTTAAACAGTTTGGTCCTTTACATTCAAATAGTATTGTGTACCTTCCAACTATAAACAGAAAAAAAATAAATGTTTTAAATGTTTTAAACATTTCTCAGTCTTTGAAGTAAAACTTTTTTTCTTCAGAATTATTTATCCTAATAATTGAAACTATTATTAATTCAGTCATTAATTTAGATATTAACAATATGGGGGAAATAATTCCAATCAATCTGAGAAACCCCTCTCCTTGTTTCCTTGATTAGATTACCTGCTAATCATGAGTGCTTTAATATATGTTAATTATATCTTTGATTAATCAGAGAGATTTGTCATCACAGCACTTTTATATTTTCGTGTATTTGAGAAGAAGCTGCAGCATAGTGTTTGTGTAGATAAGATAAAAATTTCACAGTAATATTGCCTCATGAAAATAGTAATTGCAGAGATTTCAAAAGTCATTTTCTGTTCATATCAAAAGAAAGGAAAAGATGACTTGAAAACATTAAGACCATGTAGAAGTGCTCACATTGTTAAATGGAGTGGTTAATAACTGCAAAAGAAACTATTTCCAGATGGTTTCAGGTGACATGCTCAGTAAGCACAAGTGGATAAAAAAACCAATGCAGAATAGATGTTAAAAGTACCTTTTCACCTGTAAAATAGCAAATACACTGAACTGTCTAGCAGAAAAGGATACATAATTACAAATATAAGGATCAGTCAAGGAACAATTAGAATATAGCCAAGGAATAACCAAGTTTATAAAAGTGTTTTTATAAAGGTCCACAGTTTTCCTACCCTGCTCTCCACGTCTTCTGTTTTTAATGTGTTTCTTCACCACAAAGTTTTCAACTCTGAACATTTGTGATTTAAACTGGCAATTTCATTGATGCATTGATTCTATGCTTGGTTAAAAAACATACATAAAAAAAAAATCTAACCACAAGAAAAATTTGCAATTAAATGAATCCTCCTCTGCAAGAGCCAGGAATATAACTTTATAGAATTGATGACTATGAAAACTACTGTGATATTATCTGATGTAACTATACATTCACTGAAAAGGTTAAAATATGTTGTCAGGATCACATAGATTCAATGGGACTATTTGTTCAACAACAGAACAAAGAGAACACTTATTTATTCCCATTTCTGTCTGTCCTTTTTACCAAATATTCTGCTTCTTTTTAGCATTTGCTTTTGTGTATTCAGACTAGCATCAATAAGAACTGAAAAGTGAATGATTTTGCATAATTATGCCTTATATCACTCTATAATAATTATCCAGGGGTTTTTGGTCACATTCATTTCTTATAATGCTCATATATATGGATGTTAATATATGAATGGAAGATTGTTTCCTTTGCTGCAATTTTTTAAACTATTTTATTCTTTATTCTTTGTACTTCTATACTTTATTCTTCTTAGCAATTTAAAAGATGCTTATGGCGTAAGATATACTATAATTTTGATTATGCAAAAGCTTAAATAATTTCTCTTGTATAAGTACCATAAACATCGGCAAAGCTGAATATCAATTTATGAGAAGGGTTCTTTTTTTCTTTTTCTTTTCTTTTTCTTTTTTTTTTCTTTTTCTTTTATTTTTTTTTTTTTTCTTCTCTGTATCAGGCATCATAACTGTTTTGATCTATAGTATTCTAAGCATTTTTAGAGAAAGGTTATTTTCAGATTTTCTCTCTGACTATCTAGATATGAACTACCCACAAAACTATACATGTGAAGAAAATACAATAAATCAGATTTTCCTAATAAAAGAGTTTCAGTGATTTATTTTTACTCATCTCCAGGGAATAATACTATTTCATTGAAAAAGGTGTGGAATAATGAAACAGCTAACATTTTAATATGACATAAATATGCAGTTTATGTCATTGACAAATCAGTAGAAATTACAGAGACAAGAGAGGGAAAAGGGTGTATTTTATATTAAATGTTCAAAAATTAGACCTGAAAAAGCAGGATCAGATATGTTCAAGTAAATGAATTTAATGTTTTCACACAGTTCTTAGTCAAATGAGGGAAGAAAAAAAATATATAGCAACCTTAGATTTTGATCACATTGTCGGCAAAGAGACAGTAAAATGTCTTCTATATGTTCCTATTACAAATTACATATGAATGTAAAAATATTTTTTTACCAAATCAGTGTAAATAATTCATGTTCCATTTCTGAGTTGGATTAGCAGTGTTACCTGAGAAGTTTCAGATCTAGACAGGCTGCTAATGATTTCTGTACCTGCCAGATTAGAACAGCTTTCTGTGACTCAGAAAGAACAGAAGCCAAATATTGCATTTTCCTGTGTGATTTCATTCAATAAACTTTTGACCCAGATAAAATTTTTATATCCCAAACAAGTTCTGGAAAGCTATTCCCTGTGGGTAGCTGCAGACCATTACATAAAGGAATGCCTTCTCTATTTTGTTCTAACCCATCACTCCCAGATTCATACCTATTCCTGCACTGCAAAAAATAAACTTTCCTCAACCAGTCCCACCAAATAACTCTCAATTGAGGCACTTTTTATCATCTTTCTGGTAATTTGGTTTTTTTCCTGACTGAAGAGACAAATCTATTAATTTGTCCTTGAATAGAAATAATTCTGTATTCTTCTTGTATCTCTCAGCAACTTTCTCTGCCTCCCTTCTCTGTTAAATGCTATTTGAGAACAGGGCAACAGTAACTGAATATGATATTTAACTTGCAGACACATTGTGGTCTTGGAGTGAAAAAACAGACTTCATTTCATTTTGCTCCTTTCCTATTTCTCTGTAACTTTTTAAAAGCTATTTTTAAAGTCAGTTGAAACTGCTATGCAGAATTTTTAAGAGCTTCTTATAAATAATGCTCTAATTTCTTTTGTTTTTCAAGTTTGTTCTTAAAACGTTCGGAGTAAATGTCACAAAACCAGCTTATTACTGTGACCTTGTGGTAGACACTATTAAAGAATTATTTATAATGAACAGTCTTGACATTTTGAAATTCAAAAGGATGCTGCTTAGAATAGAAAATTAAAGAAAATTAATGAATATGTAAAGTCATGAACATGAATACTATCTATATAGGTCTGGACCTTTTTAAAGATAGCTGCTTGGAAGTGTAGCAACTTTAAAATGAAAGACAACTATTTTCAGCTTGATTGATGATGTGTTTCTAAGAGTTTTTTAGGCTTAGCTGTTACTATAAATTGCAGTTAAAATGTCTGAGAATGTATATACAAACAATCAAAACAAAAAAACGTAGTTTATAACAGCTACAGTTCCAGTTACTTCTACGAAAACCTCGGGTGCTCTCAATGCCATTTTCACTACCTACTTTAATAAAAAATATCTTACCATCAAGAGAATAAATATCTGGTGCTCAGACCGACCAGATACCTGCATTCTAAGGAAAATTAAACAATCTATTCTCCATTTTTCTAAGACACTATGACTATATATTTATTAGACAGACTATATGGAAAAGAATCTTCCACTGGCAAATGTTACAATTCCTACCACCACAAAGCAGAAAGAGCAAATATATCTCAAATTATATTGTAAGAAGCATTTTCCTAAGCTTAATCCTTTATTGATGTAATGCTAATAGTAGACTTCAGATTTAATTCCCTGATGTGCTGTGTTAGCAATTAAGAATGCAAGCAACAAGAGACATGTGGATAAAGATCTCTATTATTTATGCTAAAACCTTAGAAAGGAAAAAAAAGTATTTATTCCTCTTAACATCCCTAGTATTCCAGGGGTTTTTGATCCTACATTGTAGATGTAATTCTGTGGCATCAGGCCTCTCAGAACTACCACTACCTTATGGAGAAACAAGTTTGATGTACGACTTCATCACAGTATCTGTCACCTGCCTTGATAAGATATTGTGCCTACGAAAAATATAAAGTGTCAAGAACTTTCTCAAGAGATAAATAACAGCTACTTTGTTTAAGTTTTCTTCTTTACTATTTTTAAATCTGAAGGACCTCTGGTTTGTTGTAAATATTCCACCTTGAGTGGCAGTAAGTAAAAAGGAGTATGAATATCATGGATGATTGCCCAAACTTCTGTCTGACAAAGTTATCTGTATTTCTGCCAGTTAACATGACAAAAAAATTAGCTGGAGAGAAATGAGAGAGGAAAATGCACTGGGACTAGAGATGCACCTATAGGATTACAGTGTGGACAATGAGGCCACCAGACTTCAAAGCTCCTGTACAGGAGCCACAGACAGAGCAGGATGAGATCCAGATTCCAAAGGATGTGTTACCAACCCTTCATGCTGAGACTGCTTTAAAAATCTATAGTAGTAAGTGAGTGCTGAGGGAAGTACAGAACAGATGTGAAGAAATGCAATTTCTGAGATACACATAGATACAAGATAAGTAACGCTAGAAATATAAGCAGGGAGGAAAATGGATTAGGATCCAGGCTTCTATTTTCTTTGCTTGTGTTTTTGCTTGCACAACGAAAAGCCTGACCTCTTGTTTCAACTTTGTAGCAAGATGTCTGCCTTTAACCACTGAATAATAAATCTTTTCTATACAGTACTGTACCACAGGGGAAAAATTAAACTAAAAAATGTTGAATCCACAGTGCATCTACTCTAGAAGAAGCATTAAATCTCAGTAAAGAAAGACATGCACGTGCCTTCAAAAAAAGTGCTCCTAGGGTAGTGGGACTGATTCTTGCAAATTGCTAGAGGACCTGTTTATCTTCTGATGATAAATTTTTGGTAGATGATTAATAGCTTCTGTGGCTGTAAGCAAGCCCTAAAATGTCACATATACTTAAGTAGAAATTGCAGAAAACCAACCATTTCATAGATATCCTCCAGTAATTTCTAGGGATAGAAAAGGAAGAGTAGAGAATTACTTGACATTAAAAGGGTATAGGGGTTAAAAACATTAAAACATTAAAAGGGTAAAGTAAGCTCATCCCTGTTGAATATGTGTTTGAGATATATTTAATTATGATTTTTTTTTTTTTTTTTGACTGCCATCACAGGACTTGGCCTATAAATCATTGTGTTTAGTTGCTCCATTCTTGAAGGCCTGGAATCCAGTGGTCATATGTGTAGTCTGCAATGGTAAAGAAATCCTTCGTGGGTTATGTTACATTTTTGTTGGAAAAATTAGGACAGAATAATTACGGAATAATAGATAACTTAGGGAAAAATTTTTGTAAAATATCACTTTAGTAAAACATCTGGATGCCAGATATATGTAGATGTATAAGGCCATGTCTTGACGACAGAATGCAGCAGTGTGTTAGACACCCCCAGACTGTTCTAGAATAAGCTGATATGTCTGTTTGTACAGTGTGGCCTTGGTGAAGTCTCAAATTAGTAGCTACATTAAAAGTTAATTCAGTCTTTTTACCTCTACTCTTATGCCAGTGTGTACAGTCTAAAATCAAGCCATTGTGCCTTTTTTTGGGAATTGTGTTCTCTTTCACAGGACAGGTAATTCTTGGCACATTCTTCCTCTGATATTAATTACACACCAAAAATACATAGGAAAAGAATGAAGATTTTAATGGATCTTCAAGACTGAAGATTTCCCTTCAATTTTGATTCCATAACAAACATCATATGTTTGTATTGAAGAGGAAAGACTGCGCATCCAAGTGTGCCAGTGGGAGGAAGGTGGGGAAAAAGCCATGAAAACACAACTATTCTGGACACTTTTTCACCATAAAAAGTTAGAAGATGTTTTATTGATACTGCTTATTAGGTATGTGACAAACACCTGCACTCTCATGTTTTACATTGCAGGTAAAGTACGCCACTGAGAGTCAGAACTAGAGCATTGTTAAACATCACTATGAAAAAACAAGTCTGCCAGGACTTTAGCTTTTAGTATCAGTGCACCTATAGTTGTATTTATCTAGTAAAATTTCCTACTCACTCTAGTTCAAGAGCACTGCAGGACACCTTATGCTCTGGCTTCTTTCCCAGTTGCTGTACATATCTACTCGAAAGTAATTTCTGCAAGGAACAAAGTGCTGCAGTACTTTCTCTGTTAAGCAAAAAATTTGGATAGTAATATTCATCCAAAATTTCCAGGATAAATACTGTCTCCCTCAGCTGGAGTTACAGCTACAGTTGCAGCTTTGCTGCTGTGTCAAGGATCTGCAAATGGCAGACTCACAGGCAGCCCTTCCCATGCCCACCTTAATGTAGAGTACCAGTGAGATGTTCCCAAGTCTTATTTCCCTCTAGCACTAAGCATGAACTGCACATGCAGTCCATGCAGTGTGTCACCATTCTCATGGCAACAACACTGGAATTCCAACACATTGGAAAATGAAGTATAATGTGTCTGCTTATCTTCCTGTTGAGAAACCCACCTGTGTAAAAGTATCAGTCGTTGTTGCCCACACTGATTTATATTTAGGAGAGTGGTGTAGGGAATTGCTATCTTGTCTCTTGTTCAAAGCCACAGACAGAGATTTATCCCTCCCTTATACTATCTAGAAGCTACTCTTGGTTCAGATAAAATTTCAGTCTCTTTTATTAAACCTGTGTGAGCAAGGTACTTGAGATTTTTTTCTTAGTTAAAAATCTAAGTCCTTTTGTTGCAAAGGGAAACCTGGTCATTTCAGCAAGTGTTATTCAAGACATATTTTAAGCCTAATCTAAAATGGATTCTGAAAAAATAGTATTTGGATTCTCAAGGGCCCTCAGATCCCTGAATATTTACAACAAACCAGAGGTCCTTGTAGCAAAGATTGTCCACAGATAATACAGATCCTAACAAAGATGATGTGTTACATCAGGCTGAGGGATACAACTGGGTGAAGCTGGGCTAACAGTCACCCCTGTGCACCCCACCTCAGCACTGGTGGGGCCACACCTTAAATCCTGTGTCCAGTTCGCGGCCCCTCAATTCAGGTAAGAAGTGCTGGAGCATGGTCCAGAGAAGGGCAACAAGGCTGGTGAAGGGTCTGGAGAGTAAATGCTATAAGGTACAGCTGAAGGAGGCGGGATTGTTTAGCCTGGAGAAGACTAAGGGAAACCTTATCATTCTCTACCTGAAATTTAGGGTTTGACCTTTCTTTCCCAGGCAACTAATGACAGGACAAGAGGATGTAGCCTTAAGCTGTGCCAGGGGAAGTTTAGGCTGGACATTAGAAGGCATTTCTTCACAGAAAGGGTGATTAAACAGAGGAATGAGCTGCCCAGGGAAGTGTTGGAGTCACCACGCCTGGAGGGGTTTAAAAATCTGGATGTAGCACTATGTATCATGGTCTGTTTGATGTGGGGGTGTTCAGTTCATAGGTTGGATCTGATGGTCCCAAAGGTCTTTTCTAACCTAATTGATTCTCTGATTCTGTATCAAGTCTTAAAGTTGGGGCTCTTAAAATTTGGTGGTTTCTTGTCTTGCATTAATTGCCCTAAATGTGGTTCCAGATAAGAATATTCACCTGAAAATTAGTACAATTAAATTTCTTAGGAAAAGTCCTCCAAAGCTCTAAATTAGGGAGGTTCTTTATTATTTTTAAAAACTTGTTTCAAAAGCAAACCAAAGTAGTAATATTCAAAAATGCTATAAATTTTGGCTTTGGAAAGGAAAGGATAAGTCTGTTAAAAAATTAGAATAGTTTTCTCAATAATCAATATTAGAAAGCAAAATTGTGTATAGGTACATATATTTTGTGTAAAATATACTAAGGTGACATATCCAGATGCCAGAGATGCCCTTCATTTTTATACAGTTAGTTCACTAGCACTCAGAACAGACAAATCATTCAACTTAACAATCTTTGGTATTCATGGCTTGAGACTTTTATCAAAGTAATGCCTTAAGATACATGATGTTCATCTTCTGTAGCCTTTAGTTCCCTTTGGAGGAACATCTGGAAGAACTGATTACTGAAATCTTGGTTGTTAGGAAAAAAGCAGCATGAGTGATTGCCTTCTGATCATGTCAGCAAAAAGAGGTCTGTGATAACAGATGGATATTCTAATAATATTTCATGTCCTTACAGTTCAGGTAGTTATCATAAAAATCAGAAAAGAAAAAAAAAAAGCTTCTTGGAGCTTCTGATTCATACTTCATACTTAGGAGTCTGGCTAAATTGCAGTTATTTTCTTTGAATTTTTTTCATCCTTGACATGAGGTTCTGTAACCAACAAAGAATAACCTTATCTCACGGATCTTGTCACATCCACCAAATTCATTCTTCCCTTGAAGTAGATCTGTGTCTGTCATTAATATTATTTTTTAAAAGACTTTAAAAACATGCACATTCTTTTGGGTTATAACTCCTTCATTCTAATATAGTGTTCAGACTGCATGGAATATATTCTGGGAATTACTTTACCATCACCCTCAATTTCTGTCAAATAGTTTACTGAACAACCAAAAAGCTCCTAAAATTTTGAGCGAATTGAAATAATGTAATTTAAGTCTTCTTTTTACATTTCTTCATCTCTCAGAAAGCCTTTACAAATTTAAAGTTACTTCTAAAAATGAAAATGGGGAAAGTCACACAAGTTTTATTTTATACTCTGTATGCAATTCCATTAAAATGGGTTAAAGCTGAGGTAAATAAAAGAACACTAAACGCAATGTCTCTTTCTGTTTAGGAATCTTAAAATCTAAGTGGTTGAAGATAAAAATAAAGACAAATATTTTGTTGAGTTTTGTCTAATAAAACTTAATTAAAATGAATTTTCTGCTTCTTTTCATAAAATGAGAGATATTAAGGTTAATCATCTGTTTAAATTGCAGTTTGAGCATTATGATTTTTCCCTTTCTCAAACATTATATTCTGTAAGTGCAATGAACTCTGCTTCCTGCCATATACACTGCTGTAGAGGAAAGTCTTATCTCTGGAGTCCTACTTTTCTTCAATCTTTTCCAATTTCATAACTTAAAAACCATTAACATTTTCAGAAAATATGTGTATTTTATGTTTTGCATTCTTTTACTATTTAGACTGCTGAGTATTTCTAGAAAACAAGACTTAACATTCATTGATATCAATTTGTTTTCTACTGTTAATACATAAAGAGAAATATGTTTTTCTTTTAAGGCCCTTTTTTTTCTTAGCTATGTATCATATATTCCTAGATAAGAGGGTCCAAATGGTATTACCAAATTAAGAGGGAGCCCAGAGTGCACTTAAGTGGTGGATCACTGATTTTCCATAACTGGAATTAAAAATCACCCCACTGACTATTTCCAGACCAGCCCAACTCACTCTCTATCAGACAGATCTGTCCCAGGGGAAGGCAGTCCTGAACAGCACCAAGGACAGCCACATGTCATTTAGACTCTGCACTACTCAGTAATAGTTTTACAGCTTCAGGCTATGATTACCCTGACAAAATTAACATAGACAAGACACAGCTTTAAGCATCGGTGAGTCCATTACATGTTAGTTTGCCTAGTGGTGTTGGGTCAGTAATCATTGCTGCAGAGGTGCAGTAATCCTACACAGCTATCGTCACGCTTCAGGGGATAAAATGGGTGAAGTATTGATAAAACCACTTTGATTTTAGGGGCCAAGGCACACCATTTGTCCTGCTGTTAGGATTATAAAGTAGACCATGGTCCTTTGTATTTACCTGTTGGAATATGGCTGAGAACACAGAGCTGTGTGGAACATAGTGACAAGGATAGAAGGGAGACAGAGGAGGAGCCACTTTTGCAACTTTGAGGGAGAGTGATTAGAGATGTGTGGGGATCAGGAAGAGGATAAGAATTAAAATACCCAGCCAAGGAATTTTAAAGCTGATCCTAACTCCAAATCCATTCCAGAAAATAACTGAAACAGTGGAAGTCAGAAAAATATTAAACACAGACTATTTTAGGAGCAACATCTTTCTTAAAAAGAAACAAGGAGAAAACCACTGTGAGAGTTGATTTTGGGCCAGACATCGAACAATATATATATAAAAGAAGATATTTTATTTCAGGTTACATAATATATGTAGTATAAGCATAATTTTAAAAGTCTTACCCAGGCTCCTTGAGCAGAGAGAGAAGCAATTTTGTCTATTTCTTCCATTTTGACCCATCCACCCATCTTTTTGACAAGGATATGGAAGTGTATCACTTTCATGAAATAAGTTGAATTTACCATGACTTCCTCATGAAGACCTAATTTTGCAGACCTGTTGAAATCAATTCACTTTTCCTGTGATAATATTGTGTTATTCGACATGCTGTAGAATAGCCCATAATTGAAAAAAGAAAAAAATTACAAATACCTTAGAAGATTTTTATCTTTTGACTCTAGACTATTTTTTTCTTTGATGAAAACATTCATTTTTAAGAGACATTCCTGCCATTTAGATAATGTAGCATGAATAATTTCCAAGATTCTGATTCCATATGGCATGGAATATATCTTTGGTCAGATAGCTTTAACTATTCCAGCCATGTCCCCTCCCAGCTTCTTGCGCCCCCCCAGCCCACTTGCTGTCATGATGAAATGAGAAACAAAAAAGTCTTTTATGCTGTGCAAGCACTTCTCAGCAATAGCTACCCCCCACATCTCTGTATTGGTGACACACTTATCAGCACAAACACAAAATACAGACCCATGCTAGCTACTTAGAAGACAGTTAACCTTATCCCAACCAAAAACAACAGACTATTACAGTATCCGGGTTTTCCCCCCAAGCGAAAATATCCCAAAGTCAACAAAACTAATCAGTTTTTGGTTTTGGTTCCAAACTTATTCAGTCTTCATTAGTTGGAAATATCAACAAATTGCTGAATGTTAAAATACTTAAGTATAGTCTTCAATATTTCCGGTTACTAAACTCATGGAAGTGAGTAAATTACTTTCTTAGATGATTTGTTTCAGGAATATGGCAGCTTTTTATTACTCTAGAGTGTTGGTTAGAATACTCTAGGGTAGTTCAGCTGAGACCAGCAGCTGGGATAAAAAGAATTATTCAGCTTTTCCTTATGACCTTTAAATGTGCACTCAATCATGGAATTCTCTGTCCTGAAATAGAGGGAAATTGATGGTAACTACAAAATATGTCACCAAATGTTGCCTATTTCAAGATATGCACTGAGGTTTATAAAAGTTCATAGCAGATATAGTGAATTAAATCTGAGACAAAGGAACTTTGTTGCAGCAGTTCCAGTACCATTTTTTTCTTGTGTTCTAATGGCACATTCAGATTTTTTGGTCTAATATCTAAATGGGTGGATGCATTTTCTTTCTTTGGCAAAGTACTTAAGTTATGCTATATGTTGACATGAAAACACATCTTTTCCCCAATGTAATAGTTATTTGCATTTCCATATGTCTCACGGAAACAGTTAAGATTTTCAGAAAACATGCTGCTAACAAAGTGCTTATGCTTTATCATGCTTTTAAATATTGGGTATGGAAAGCTTATAAGGGGTATTTTGAGTCACCATTAGAAATCAGCTAATTGTTAAAACCTTTTACAGACTGATATTAAGCATGCATATGCACATCTTTAAATTGCTCAAAGACAGCTGTAGAGCAATTATTTCATTCTGATAAAGTTAAGTGACTCACATTGTTCTGGACTTTATTTTAGCTCTACCGCACTTTTCTCATCTGGAATTGGAAAATAGTAGTAACATTTCTTCTAGGCCTATTGCAAAAGTAATCTATCTTTACCCACATTTTTTTATCTTCTCTATTTGACTTTTTTTCTGGAAAAATATATGATCTCTTTTCATGTTTAAGTACAATGTGTGGCAAAATTAAACCCTTCCCTTTAATAGTAGGCTTAAAATAGAACCATAATAGAAGTATAAGTGTTTAACCATAAAAGGGTTTTTTTTTTTTATACAAATCTGAGGTCAGCTCTTCTTATCGTCTACTTTATCACATTATCATCTCCTATTTTCCCCAGTATTTCTTTGCTAATTTAAAACAGGATAAAAATTAAAATGTGTTTTTACAGTTTAGTAATAAAATATCATTATGAATATTAATATTAATACATTTGAGTGCATTCATATGTTAGGAAGAGTAAAGAATGAAAGTAATGCTTTCTTCTGTTGCAATTTTTGCCTAATATGATTGAAAGTAAAGTGCAGATTTCCAAAGCTCAAAATGTAAGGTGGTGCCACACAGTTTTAAAACATGCTTTAGAACTCCACAGCAATTAATTTTGTCAAAGTACCAATCAGGGGACTAAATTTTATTGCTCAGAAAAGAGCTAATACTTTCTTTTATTATTACTAAACATGTATCTGAAAGCTCAGATTTTGATTAGGACTCAGTTGTTCCTAATTCTAAGTCAGTTCAAATTTTGCTATAAATTCCAATTGGAATATATGCACATAAACTCTAAAAGATTTTTAAATCATGAGTTGAAGCAGAAGGAAGAAACCAGCGAGAGTCATTGTCGGATGCATATAACTAGCTCACACAGTCACATAAAGGTATCCTTTAATGCATCCATTACTTTTCAGTGTGTGATCATTGAATCTTCATTTTAAGTGGACTGCAAGGGCTTCCAGACAGGAAATATCTTTGCTGATCTGTGCAATTTCAGTATTACAAATAGCACTGTCAGAGTGCTAGGTGAATATAAAGCATATAGCTGCAAATTTTTTTATGAATAATTATTATTTCTAGTATTTTCAAACAATGTTTTCTTGTTTTTCCAAGGAGACAATGAACAATATTTTTAATAAATATTATTGTTCGCATTAGTGTTTACCTTGACAAGTAATATTTATAAATTATTAAATGTTCAACAGTAACCTTTACATTACAAAATACTCTTTTGTATAACTTCCACTAAATATACTGATTATATTCAGATTTCTAATTATAATTCCTTTTGAGGTTTAATAATACACCATTTGGATAGCTACCTCAGAATGTTAAAACATTCTGTGATCTCAGCTTCAGTTTAAAAGTGCTCAGACTCTACAATCGTGCTTCTTTATATTCTTTGGACTGCTGCACCATTTTGTCACTTCTAGGCATATGATTTGAATTCTGTATGACTCAGCATCTTAGGAATTTTTCAAGGCAATCTATATATCTAAAGTTCCAGCTTCTCAAAAGAGACATTGAAACTGCTGATGATAAGAGTCATGGTAGGGTCTAAATCTGTTTAGGTTTAAGTAAACAAATTTCATTACTGCCATTAGCTTTGTCATAATTTGATATGTGTGAAAATATTAATATGTAGCTGTTTGGAAAAATACATGGATACATTGTGTGAATGTGTGTGTGTAAATACACACACACATATGCACATATTCATATTAATAAATATATGCGTGAGTATTTTTGTGTACATGTGTATTAATTTACAGTTGCTAAATAATTAAGATTTTCAGGGACCTTGAAAAGTCTTGAACCAGATCTTTAAAGAATGGTGATCTTAACCCTCGGGTGGTTCAAATTTGAATGGATTATCTGAGATGGGATGGCTCACAAGATTTAGGAGATATCTGCAACTATTTTATAGATTGCTAAACAATCATGATTAGAAGAAAAAATGAAACAACTGTTTTCCTTTACAAAAAGAATATGTCATTAAATTTATACAGGCAAAAAATATGAGTCTGAAAGGCTGAAGTCACAAAACAGTCTTTTATACACTCAACAGTCTACAGTTAGCATATTTATGAGGTTAAGCTTCACCAGCACTTAAATCAGGAAATTTAAGAGGCAGAACACAAAATAATTGTCTAAAAGGATGATGGGGAAATAATATTCATAACATTCATAATATTAATATTAATAAGAAAAGGAATAATAATAGTAATTAGTAATAGCAGTAGTAGTAGTCATAATGGTGATGATGATGATAATTATGATGTTTAAGAGCCTGGGGGTCCTCCAGAGGGTGCAGGTGGATCTCTGCTCCACCATGGACCTCCATGGGCTGCAGGGGCACAGCTGCTTTGCCATGGTCTGCACCATGGACTGCAGGGGAATCTCTGCTCTGGCGTCTGGGATACTTCTCTAACCTTTATGTCTGCAGGGTTGATTCTCACACATGTACTCTCTTTTATCTCCTCTAGCTATATTTACTGCTCTGCAATGCCTTTTTTCCCCTTCCTAAATATGCTATCATATATTGGCATTACTACCATCGGTGATGGGCTCATCCTTGTCCAAGGGTGGGTCCATCTTGGAGCCTGGCTGGCATTGATTGACTCTGTTGGACAGTGTGGAAGCTTCTGCCAGCTTATCAAAAAAGCTACCCTTGTAGGTCCCCCACTCCCAAAACCTTGCCATGCAAACCCAGTTGGAGATATGTGAAGAGATCACTTCTGTCACTGTGTTTATCTTGAGTGCCTATACATCTACTGCTTTGAAATTTTCACTAATTGCAATTAATGCTTGATTGGATGATTCAGTTCCTATCCCTCTCTTTTTTTCACTAGGAGAAAGTATGAGTGGGAGGTTGTTAATATCAAATTATTAACTTTCTGCCATTTTTCCTTCATTGAATTCTCACACCTAGAGGGTAGTAATGATTCAACTCAGCATTTGATTTCAGTGTATTTGTAACAAACTAATCTAAATTTATGATTTTTAAAGGATTTTTAAAATCTTTGACATTGTCAGTATGGTTGCTCATTTCTAAGTATCTCCCATATCACTCCAGTAAACTAATTTTTTGTCAAGGTAAAGACAAAACCTTCCAGTGAGGAGCACTCTCTGGCTGAACCTTTATATGGGAGGAGGACGAAACAGATGAAACAGAAACTTATGATTCTTGTGAAGTGTAGAAATAGCCAGAGTAGGCACTCCTAAGTGACAGAAAGAGTGCAGTGTTTTGACAAGCACAGTGACATCTTTGCATAGTCTGAACTACGTTTAATTTTAACAAATTGTTAGCCTTGTGTGTACGCAATATACTTACACATATGTATGTCATTTCGTTTATTTAAAATGCACAGCTATGGGATCTTCTCTGCAACAAAACCTCCCATACGTTTTATGGACCATGTTAATCATGAATAACTGGGATATGCCAGAAGGTTTGTAATGTAAAATAGAGTGGGTTTATGGTAGCAGTAAGCTTGCCTGTCACACAATAAATACATATCATGGGTAGAGGACATTAGGACGTTTTAATGGATCCTGCCAAATCACTCTTCACTGTAAGAATAAGATTTTTGAATGCTTTGTACTGTGAAAGACATACTGAAACTAAGGAACTTTTAATTTCAGATAACAACCACGCTATTTTCAAGAAAAGGAAACCAAAAAAACATGGATTAGGTACATGGATACTAAAGGGCAGAGTGCTTGTTAAAAAAAAGGTGATTGATAGGAATTTTTACACAGGGTACCAGCATTCTCAAACAGAGTGATCAGTTGATGGCTGGAGGGTGACAGAAGTCTATGTTGCAATGCCAATGTTATCTTCAGCTGGAGAGTATGTTCCTGCTCTTTTTGGGTGTCCCATATGGCTGTGAACTCCCACAAGACAGTGGATATTTTTTTAATGGGAGATCTCTGAAGGTGCACCTTGAAACCAGGAAGGATACCCATAGATTGTGTGTCAGTAATAGCAGCTCTATGTACAAATCTCAAGTATTGTAGAACATAAAAAATTGCTCTAAATGTATTTGTTTTGGCATTTTAATTGCTTTCCTACATTTATGCATCTAAATTTATACAGAGAAATACTATGAGGTATTCATCTCCTGTTGTCCTCTGGGGATTTCATTTAACCTGGACTTCTGTTTTTACCTGTGAAGGATGTCAGGATGAAATGAACCCAGTCCTAAAATGTTTGCTTTCTTTTGCATTTTAGCACTAAAGATGACCACATGTTTTGACAAACAGAGCATTTAATCTCTGAGGTTGTAATTACACAGGCGAATGTTGCATTACTTACGGCAGTATACATATCTTTTGCAGATTGTGGAAAACATAAATATTTCCAGACTGCCCTAAAGGAAATAATGTTCCAACACTGTAGCAGGAATGTAGCTCATATAAAATCTCATAGAAAAGAAAGATGAACATATTTTTAACCTCAGCTGATTTCAGACTCCCACACTGTCATACCCACAAGCCCCACGACATGTATAAACAAACTGCGAGTGTCCAAGCACTATGATGCCAGCATAGAGGTAGTTTGCACAGGGTTTTTTGCACTGATTATTAAGTATGTTGATTGTGAAGCCCTTCCCTACACTTCTTGGTTCCTCCTGGGGGCATGCTGATTTTAAATGTCTCCCACGCTATAAGAGCTGTCAGTGATTGATCTTTATCCTGACATAATTCTTTGAGTCATCAGGATTTAAAGCCTGTCTCTGTTTTAGAGCTGGTTGTCTTGAGCAATTGTAGATAGCAGTGTGATAAGGTCTTGTTGACTTGTTCTCACATATGTTAGAAACATAGAATGTTTTTATAACCTTTATCCCTCTCAAGTTTTGCTCCTGTGTGTTCATATGGACTGTCTGTCAGACTCTGTCTTGCTTAGGTCCATTTTCCCTTGGTTAGCTCCTTTGGTGTAATTGTCAACTTCAGCTATTGTAGACACTCACCTGTTTGCCTCTCCAGGCCACAGCACCTCCTTTGTTTGTCCTGTGATGCCAAAGGCACCCGTCTGATGTTCTGTCTTGAGGGACACCACCACCATGCAGGAGTGTGATTACTGTGCACCAGTAAGGGGAGACTTGAGTTCACCCACAGCCCCTCAAGCTGGAGCCAGAGGCCGGGCAAGGGCTGATGATGGGTGCTCAGAGAGTATTTGGCAGTCTCTGCCCATGGGAAGACTCGGGGCACCATTCTGGCCTCCCTTGCCCAGGGTGTGTGGGACAGTACTACTGGCCGTCCTGCCTCTCCTGGCAGCCTCCAGCACAGGGTCAGAGCTGGCCAGCACCATGCCAGCCAGTCAGGGCACCCCCTCCCACACCTCCACAGCTCCTGAGCAATGCAGCAGATCAGACCAGACTGGGCCAGACCAAAGTCTGGGTCACCACCAGTTACAAGGCTGGGCATAAAATCTTTACAGATGAACCTGAAGAGCCAGAATCCTTTTTGTCTCAGTTCCTGAGTTTTCTCATTTTTACACTTCTGACTCTCTCCCCACATCCCACTGGAGGAGAGTGAGCAAGTGGCTGTGTCAGATCTTGCCATCCTCATTGTCGAATTGATTCACTTTCTTAGTCAGCTATCCTGTCAGTATATTGTGAAGAGAAGAAGATTTAGTTTTTATATTTTTAGTCTGATTTTGATTTTCCTTGACATGGATTTTTTTTTTACACAAATAAACTCTAGAAAAAAAAAAAGATTTTTTTCCTGTGTGTACATTCCTGTACATAAAGAAGTGTGGGGATGAGTCTTTGGTGCGCGAGTCTTTGCTGCACAAGTCTTTTCCAAATAACATTGTGGTGTAAGAAGATAGTGTATCAAAAGCATGTCACCCACCTAAAAGGCCTCTCCTTCAGAGAGAACACATGCCATGCTTGGCTGATTGCTTACCTTAAATCTCCTGTCAGAGAATAAATGGGAATAGATCTTTTCTATAACACAGAGCAAATGTTGCCTCCAGGTACAATACTATGACATTTTATGAAGACTTTTTTTTTTTCCCCCCCACCCCCCCAAGATATCAGATTCTCAGTGATTTATTATCTGAAATTTTTATTCCCATGTTCCTTTTCCTCTGTTGGATCAATTAATATGTGTTGATATTCCCAGTAATGTTTAACTTACTTAAAATAGAGAAACCTGGGTTTAATAATAGTCATAATGAAAAAAACCTTAATATTAAACTGCTAATGATGTTCAAAATCATTTACACATGCCTCGATATTGAGAATATTGGATTTTAACTAATCACTATTAGCTCAAGTACAGTTTAAAAACAAGGGCTTCAGAAATATAATTTGCAAGGATGATGAAGCCTATTGAAAAAATAGCTTTGGCACTGTCACATAAATTCTTTCTACATCTTGGGTTCTAGAATGAAAAAACAACTGTGAAAGGATCATAAAATCAAAGGCTACAGAGCAAACCATTTTCCATGATGTAAGTTTTAGGCAACATGACTTAGTTCACTCCTTTTTTATGAAGCTGATAAGAACTCTTGATATGTTTGTAAAAATGGAAATAATAAATGGGAAAGGCAGTGTTATGCAGAACTCAAGGTAGTATCTATACTTCTACACCAATATCTGAAATAAACATCCATAAAAGAAATAAATTATGTAACTTCACCTAGAATCATAATAGAACACATTTTGGAGGCATTTGGGCCAGGCATTTCCCTAGTTTCTTTCAAGGAAAATGTTTTAAAGTTTTTCAAGTAAATGCTTGGAAAGCAATATAATGGCAATGAAAAGTAAAAGTGTTTACAAGTTCTTTGTTTTAAAAACAGGAAGAATTATCTGTTAGAATAGCTGTCCTCAAATGGGCAACTTCCTGTTTCATGAGTTTCAGCCAAGTTAGCCGTTCCCAATAAACTCTGCTTTCTAGGTGTGACTGATCAATAAATCACTACAGTGGAAGAAATATAGACAAGAGCAATATGCTCTTTAATCTCAGGGGAAATTGTGGGCAAGGGCTGACCACAGCTGTTGGAAATAAAGCTGAAAATATGTCAGCACAAAGGGAAGCAGGGGTGGCTTTTATTTTAGCTAAGTGTCTGCAACCACTGACTCAATCAATCGGTTATATTAGCTGACCTAATCAAGGAGTTATATCAGCTCAGTGAAATCAACCAGCTGTTACTCTTTGCCCTTGATTTAACCAAAAGATGATAAATGTCTTCCTGAGTTAGTTAGTTCATTATGGGGGGGGAGGGAGGAGATTATTGTATAAATTATTTACTTCAATGTGCAGTATGGAAAATAATTAATCAACAAATATTATAGGAGAAGAATGGATTTAAGGTGGTTTAAGTACTTATATTTCTTTCCAGATTTTGGGGTTACACATCATGTTGATTGTGAGTATATTATAGAGAATGGCAGTGAGAATCACATTTATATTTTAAACTAAATATGTATTGCAGTTGATATGCTCTGCTGCACAGAGTTTCTACTTGTATTGTGACTTATGCTCATTGTCGTGTTGCTCTGCTGAATCAAAATGCTATGTAACATCAAATATTCAGGTAAGTAAATTTGGTATTAACCATTAAATCCTCTATATTAGGAATGTCTAAAAGAATTTGATGAGAGAATGTTACACTCTGGTATTTGTTTTTTGCTATCTTGTCTTTATGTGTAGACAGCAAGCCTGTATTCTTTTTCATTTTAAACACTTTTATAACAAAGCTTATCTTCATGGTCCACAAAATCTTCTTCCTTTTTTTCCCATTATCCTGATGGGAAAAAAAGAAAAAGAACACAAAATTTCAAAAAGCTGGAAACAGTGCAAGTGAAAGAAGGTATGGTTACTTAATAGTTACAAAATGCAGCAGAAAATTGACTTCAAGATTTCTACTCAAGTGTTTCCTTTTGTATTTCAGTTAACAATTGTTTAAAATATTATCATTTTGAGGGGAAAGATAGGAATGGCTATGAGAATAAGTCTGACATAGAGCTATCAGCATTACCTTATAAATTAAAATTTTTCGTGATGTTTTCCCAATGAATAACCATAAGGATTTCCAGAAATAAAACCAGCTCTAGTTCTTTATGTATGAGCCAGGTGCTTCAATTTGAAAAAAAGTCTGAGATTTCCAAATAAAATTGACCTTGAAAGCTCTCCTAAGTATGTCTTCACAGCTTCTTACTTTTTGTAAATAAGTATAGCAATTTGTCTTTTACCCCTCTGGAGTTATAATATGGACACCACTTTCCAAGGCAGAGAGATATTTCTTAGTACATAATGTTTGATAGTGTGATTTCTTTATTGGATTTAAGTTCTGAGCCTATTTTTTTTTACCTATAAAATCAAAGCCTGACATATATAAGGAAAATAATCTTATAACAAGGAGAGCTCTTGAGGGAAAGTTAAAACACACTATTTTGAACAAAAAAAAATTCTAAATACCTCCTCCAACAGTATTGTCTTCATATATTTTAGATGTAGCATATACTTAAAATAATTACTTTATTTAGCAATGCTTTTCAGCTACGTTGAAATTACTTTGACTGTAACAGTTGTTCCACATCCACATAGTTCCCTCTCAAATTGCTTTTGCTGCACTGTAGAAGTTGAGAGGCTCATTAAATGAGGCCCAATGATTTCTCCTCCCCTTTGTGGGAATTTCTCTTTAGAACAATATTTTGGCAGCCATTTATTCTTGTTGTAGTTGGAATAATGAACATGAATAACCTACGGACTCATATAGAGTCTAGAAAAATAATATGAAGGAATTTTAATGTTTTATTAATGTTTTAATTTTGAGAAAAGCAGCAAAACCAAGCATTTTTAAAGATTCTGAAAACTGAGCAGCTGCAGCATCTTCCTTTTGAAGATGTAAAGACCACTCTGAAAAATAGATGAAAGATTGGAGGCATTTCATAATGTTGTGAGCCTTTCATGTCTCAGTTACTAATTCAAAACTAACCTATAATAATATTGACCAGTAAAATATGTAAAGTGCTTGTTTAAAATATGTTATGACCTCAATACTTTCTTTGCCTGCTCTTACAACATCACGATGTTAATAGTTGTTTCACATTCTCAGTCGTTAAAAATTATATTCATTACATTCTTAATGCAGTCAAATAAAATGATATTTGAAAACAAAGTATTCTATTAATGTCCACAGCACACCACCAACAATAATAATAAAAGTAGCATAAAATAGGGTAATACTTTTCCAACATGAACTCAGTACTAGAGGAAAGCATGTTTCTTTTGAAAAAGTTAATTATTAAAAATAAAAAGTCAAAAATTCCCTGTAATATGTAACAAATTTGATGGAAGGAAAATTCTTTAAGTTGGTAAGTTAAGATCAATATAACAGACTATTTTAGTTGGGAGGAACATAAAGCCATTATCTAGTCCAACTGCCTGACCTCTTCAGGGCCGACCAAAACTCAAAGTACATATTTAAGAGCAGTGTCAAAATGCACCTTAAATGTTGCCAGGTTTGGGGCATCGACCACCTCTCTAGGAAGCCTGTTCCAGTGTCTGGCCACCCCCTCAGTAAAGAAGTGCATCTGTTGTGCCAGTAGTGTTTGATGTGGACTTGAGGAGCTGTTGACAGCTAATAAAATGATCATGTTTTATGTGACAGGAAGAAATGTTCCTTTTTTGTCCTTGTCAGCTGTTCTAGGTTACCGACAAAAATAATAATGTTTTTATAATGCTGGAGAGGAAGTGACAGAACAGCTGTTGAGCAGAAAAGCATAGGCTTCTTTGCAACATATGGATAAAAATGTATTTCATGTCATGATGCATGTACCTAAAAATATTCAGATGACAGTCATTTTCTAACCAGAGCCAGTTTAAGTTACTTAGCAAAGTAAATAAGTATATTGACTTTATTTTAGGAGTGAAAATTTGTATATCTGGAAAAGTTGAAGAAAGATAGATAGAAATGTTGTATCATCTCTAAACATTTTCATTTCATATGTCATCTTGATAAATACCAACACATATTAATTATGACTTGTTCATCTATTATTCAAGGGTTTAGGAATATGTTCAAGACATATATGACAAATCTTACTAAAAAATACCCACTGGATCCTGACACGAGATATTCTTCACTCAGAATTTCTAAAGGTGCTTCTGACCAGACTAGCTCAGACAAGTCATTGACAATTGACCCATGTGTGGCAGAACTATTCTAGCCTGTCACATGACCACAGCATTGACTATTTATCTAATGATACCCTTTGTTTCAGAGGTGTGCTGACTCATTTCAACAGCTGTGAGGAGAGGAAAAACATTCTTGTGTTAATTTGGGTTTGGTTCAGGGATGTGCTACCTAGGTAAGTTGTCAAAATGTAACCAGACCACTCTGAGTGTTTTTTGTCTTGAGAGTCATTGGACAACATGTTTTCTTCCTGTAGTAGTACTTAATCCTTAAAAGGTAGGTCAAGTTAGGAGGTAGAAATTTTCCATTTGCCTTAAAGAAATTGTAGTCCTGCATAGGCAAATTAATTCAGAATTAATTAATTCATGGAGAAGGAACAAGGCTGTTTGACATTCTATAGAGTTGAGTTTCCTTAAAGGATAGACCCATGAGTCCTCTTCTCAAAAATATTAATATTGTAATTTAAAGAGCATCCGTTTGCACTAGTGCAGGTAGGGTGAATATCTCAGTATGGAAGAAGGAAAAAAGTTCCTCTGTCAGGAAGTTCCCCTAGTTCAGATGTAGACAATGACATGCAAGATCACTAAATGAACAGGATGCAGAGACAAACCAAGAACACTATATGACAAAGAATTCTCTTTAGATAATTCTGAAGAATAGAAAGAACGAAGTAGAAAGCAAAGAGTAGAAATGGAAGAGGGGAGGAATCTCTTCTAACTGCCTTCAAGGCAATAAAATGGTTTTCTATATAATCACGGGTATAAGATAAATTATTACTTCTTCAAAATATTTAACAGCATTGAAATTTACCTCCAGAAAAACCTTAGTAAGAAACTGGAAAACAAAATTAAATAGTCCTTTTTATTACTAATTTGTTATCAGAAATATTCAGTCTTTGCTTCCTTCTTTAAATTATATGTTAAAGAACAATATTGCCTTGAACAAAGCAGTTACTCACATTAATATCTGCTAAATATTTCCATTTCATGTTTAGCAGGGACCTATAGAACTTGCTTATGAATAGTCTATCATCTTCTAAAATCATGTAAGTGAAGTCACTCCAGATAAATTTACTTTACTATAAAGTGTGGTGCATATCTAATACTTCATTCCACAGTCTCAGAATGCTTTGAATGTAGTCTCATACATTATTTACTGATTAATTCACTTGATTCTATTATTGTGAGAGGACATGGACCATGGGAATTATGCTCTATGCATTAATAATGAAAACAATTAAGCTTCATTTTGCTTGAATGAATCTCACATTATTGAATCCAGTATTTGTTTTTTTTCATATAAGCTCAAGTTGAATAGAACTGAAGTATCAGCTTTTTAAACCAGTTACTGTAAAAATGCAGATTCTTCATTTGAATACTTGCCACATAAATATTGACGACTAACAAAACAAACTGTAATCTTTTAATTTAACTTTGATCTGAATTTTGATATCTGTAGGAGCAAACCCAGAAAATGTATTTTAAAGAAGAACACAATTTTTAAAATAGACAATGACCACTCACAGTGTTTATTTATGCCCAGAGATTATTTTTTTCCAAGACTGTAATGTCAGAATTTTGTGATATGAAAATATTTCCCTTTTATTAAAGCTATGGTATGAATTGTATTAATAAACAAGTGAAGCAGAAAATTGTGTAATCTTTTGACTGAACTTGAAGTACAGAAAATGATTAATAAATCCACTTTAAAATGTGACATAGGAGTAAGAGTCAAAGCAACAGACATAGCAATTCTAAGGAGTGTTGTAGAATAAAATACCCATGCACTATTCAGAGACCTCACAGCCACTCTTTTCCTGTAGGACTTCAGTTCCACTTCACTGAATTGTATTTCAGTTTTGTTTCCAATTCCTTTTAACTTCTTGTTCCTGATCTTATGTATTCCAATTCCATGAAGTGCTAAACATCTTCCTCAGGAGGCAATTATTTATAATTTTTTTTTTTTTTTTCCATGGGTTGTGATAGTTTGCTTTTTACTGAAATAACTGATCACACTTTGTTTCTGTGTGCTTCTGGATCACCAAAGAGTATCAAATCTCTGACAAAGAGACTCATGTAAGAATAATATATTCCATCTATGGTTTTCCAGAAGCCTAGTGGATTCCGTTTTTTTATATATAACAAGGTTCTCTGTATAACATGGTAAATATTGGTTTGATTAAATTTGCATCTCTGGATATTGATATAGGAGGAAAAGGAAGGAAGAAATAATTCATGATGCTGTATTTTTATTTAAGCAAAGTGAAGTCTAAATTCAATAAAGAACATTACCTCAATGGTAATCATGCTCAAAAAAAAAAAAAAAAAAATTGTCTCTTTTGTAAGGCCTAGCACTGTTCCTAACTGTAGCATTTTACAGTCACCAAGTGCCTTCTGGCAGAAGTGCAGATCAATATAAATTGCTGGTCTTTAAAAGCAATGTCTCCAATTTAGCCCTGGAGTCTGGCACAGACTTAATAAACTGTTTTCTTCAGTTTCGCCTTTACAGCACAAACCCTGGTATCAATTACAGCCAGATGTATGTAACATGTAGCAGTTTTCAATAAATCCGTGAACTTTTGAACATGCCTTCATGCACCTTACATCATGTGAATGTTATACATTAAAATTAAATATGGAGTTAATATTTTATGAGGATTTAACCATTAGAGTAACAGGAATTTCCACCCTAATTTTGAGTACAGACAGGTCTCTTATACGTAGAAAGCAGAAATACCATCTTAAGTTTTTGGCAACACAGTCCTGCTTTAGGTCTGTAGGAATATTGGTGTTTCTCCAAGAAAAAACTATGAATGTTATACAGTATATTTTAAAGGTCTATTACTAATTTTAATTATGCCTAAGGAAAAAAAATCAAAACATTAATATTGATGTTTTCATATATTTAGGTGTCACTTTAATCCAGAAAGCACCTAAATCTGTGAAAAAAATCCAGACATGTAAAATCTTTTTCCAGTATTAAATGATGATTCAAAAATGAGCATGAGTTTCCTTTCAAACTCAGGGTTTTTTAACAACAATTGCAGACATCCATGTTTTCTCCTCAGTATCTCAGCTTATTCCAAATCATACTCTTGTTTCTCTTGACTGTGAAAATTCTCCCAGTAGACTTTTCAGTACAATTCATTGCAGTTCTCTCTTGAATATCTACCTTGGTAGCCCAGCTAAGCTTTTGATCTTTGCTTTGACCTTGAAATGGTGACTCTTCTTGTTTACCATACTTTTCCCATACAGAAGGCCCATTGATACCAGACATAGCTGCTTAGACTTGTTCAAATCCATTGTCATTAATTCCTGTGGTTGTTTTGTTTAAAACAAGAGCTGCTGGAACTGTGAAGACTGCTAACTATTCCAGCACTGCTTGCAAAGAAACTGTAAAGAAGAAAGATTTGGGTAATACCAGTGACCCCATTTTGGTCCCAGCATCAATGTCTTCTGCTGCCCTCAACCAGCACTGAGGGTTTCAATTTACCCTTCTCTTGAAATTATCACAGAATCAGAATGAGCTAAGTTGGAAAAGATCTTCGAGATCATCTAGTCCAACCTGTGACACACCTCCTCATCAGCTAAACCATGACATGGAGTGCCATATCCAGTCATTTTTTAAACACTTCCAGGGATGGTGACTCCACCACCTCCCTGGGCAGATGATTCCAACATGCAATCACTATTTCAGTGAAGAATTTTTTCCTAATGTCTAAAGTGTCTATCTTTTCAAAGACTGAAACATATTCTCATAACAAAAATTATTTGATCCATGGCATTTTTGGTCTTTTGTGATTATACTCAGATGTCTCAGCCTTTTTCCACAGCCTTTGTCTCCAGTTTAAGTTTCTGTTTTGCCATAATTTAGAGTCATTCACCACAAATTGTCTTGGTCTTTCATGAAAGAACTTAACCAGATTCTTAAATTAAGTTGCCAAAACACTTCAAGGGATCTGCTTCTCCTCCTCAGCTACACCCCTAGAAAGCCTACAGATCAGTTAGTGCTCATCCTTGGCCACATGTTTATTTCTTGCTGATGCTGAAAGATACACCATCCATGCCACTTGTCTTTCCCCCCACTTCTCAAATCTATTGACTCCAAGAGCACAAACATAGGCTATAACTAAGAGTATCAGGGCAAGCTGAAACACCTGGGAGCAATAGCCTTGTGTTGAGCCTCAGAGTGTTGGGAAATTTCACAGGAGACAAAATTCACTTAGGTTTCTTTTCCATAGTTCTAACCACAACTTTAGCCCCTGAGTTTTGAGAGGAAACTACAGGGCTGACCTTAATGAACCTGTTTGTTTCCTATCTTTAGCATGGGTCCGAGTCCCCTCAGCTTTCCTTTATCCATACATCATTTCAAGCACCAAATATAATGAGATATATTTTGGTATATTTTCCCCTAGAAACTATAATCCTAGCCCAAATCTTGACCATAAACTCATATTTTGTTCTTTATTTCATTTATTCCCTTTGTTTCTCAGGGAAATCTAGACAAAACCAAACCCCAACTCATAGTTTTGTATCATTTCTGTAATGTTTGAAATTCTTAAAATAGGGAATATTCTCCTGTTTAAGTCATTTAGTTGTTAGCTATTCTTCAATGGTTAAGATTGATTTCATTCATTCTCTTTATTCTTTGATTATATTCATTCTCCACTGAGTTTGACTTTTAGAGAGAACAAATCTAGTTTCTCTCAAATAAATATTTTTACATGCTGCAAAATGATACCTGTTTTTCAACTGTTATGTAAACTGTCATGTAAAACAGTTCTTATGTAACCAAAGTGTTTTTCATGGGTTTAGCTCTTGCTGTTCAGAAATCTGATCAAAGCAAAAATAAGGATAACACTAAACAGATTAAGCTTCAGTACAGCTTCGATTTTATGTCCATCTTTTTTAGGTAATAATAACCATCCATTCAGTTTTTCATCATTAGTGCAAAGGGTCTACTTTTTGTTATTGATGCATAAGTAAGAGATGTGAAGATAGGTGTCATTTATCCAGAGGAAATGTTTCTTTTCCTCTAAAATATTATTGGTCTTTTCTAAAAATTAAATTTATAATTAACTGATAACCAAATGCTCCTTTAGACTTAATTTCATATGCATGCCTTCAAATACAGTAGCAGGATATTTGGGTTTTTTTAGTTTGATTTTATCTTGTCAATTGGATTTTAGCCCATTGTATATTTTCTGTGGAATTAGGATGTTTTAGGGGTAACAGAGAACCTTCTGTCTTAGTAAGAGTCCTTGGGGGAAAAATAAAAGCAAGCAATAAGGAACAAATCCAAAATGATGCCTGGCTTCTTGTCTTTGAGGTAACGTATCTTTATGTAGCTGAAATGAGAGCCTAAATCTGTTACCAACAGACAATGACAAGGCCTCAGGCTAATAATGAAATCAATCATGATGTTCCTATTTCAGTCCCACTGCCCTGGCTACTTCCCCTCAGCTGTAATGGGGGAATGGCTAGATGTTATCCATTTACTCTTAAGTCTTACTTGTTCAAGAAAACTGCAGATAAAAATGAGACTGAAAAATGGACAGAGGGATAGACTATTTCAATCACAGATTTTTTTTTTTTTTATTTCGAAAGCAGCTAGATCCAAGTTGGTCCATCCACTTTGCAGAAGCTTAGAATATCTATATGATGGTCCAGCAGTGACAGTTTATAACACTGTTGTTTAAAAGAATTATGTATATTAAGGAAAAAGTGAAACCCCAAATATAGAAGAAGGTTGTGAAATAAAATCATAGTATTATGATTTTACTCAAATACAAAGGGCACTAAAGAGTACTCAATGACCGAAAAAATCCACATCAATTTACTCAGACTTCTTTTTGTTTGTGCATATTTAAGATAGTAAAGGATAAAATAAACTAAACCAACTCAGAAATTGGAGAGAATATGTAGTGAAATATAGTTGAATAAGCTCTAGATTTTTTGAAAGGTATTGGGAAGTTGTAACTTTTAAATAATTTAATTAAGATTACCTATTTCTACAGAGGAATAGATTTTTAACAGATTTATAAAGGACTTCTGTAGCAAGTGCTCACTGGGTAAGCAAATCTAGTTGTCTTCCCAAAGTGACAACAGTGTGAAAAAAATAATGACTTCCTGAGGTAATCAGATTGATTAATCCAAAATGTGAATAGATTTAGTCTTGTACTATCCACAGTACTTTGGAGAAGTCAGTGTACAGTTAATGATCTATTCATTCTACTGTATAAAAAGTGTCAAAATTCCATACCAAGTAATCAAACAAAAAGAAGTAAGAAAAGGGCAATTTATGCTGGGGGAAATATATCCAACATAAAGAAAGTTTCCTGCACATTTAGTTTCATAATTTCATGCTTGAGATGCCAATGCATCATGGATAAGAAAAAGTAAAATGATGCTGAGTCTAAGTGAAATGGAAAACCATTTGGACATAAACTCTAGATTTCTTTTTTATTTTTTTTTCTCCTAAATAATGAAGAACAATTGAAATTAGAAATATGTTTAATGGTGCAGAAATAATTTGAATGTCATCAAAGATAATATACAATGAACAGTGAGCTTGTCCTCTTCATTTCTGACTCAATTTAACTAGGGGATGTTACAAACTGTATCTTATATTTGAGGTTCCTAAGAAATATGAATATACATAGTATTTAATGTGATAAAGGTGATGAGGCTGAACTTCATAGTATCTATCAGTAAAATAAATCATATAACTTTAGTATATGGCAGCGGGTTTTACACAGCTTCATAGAAATTCCAATGTTAATAATATTCAGTCAATGAATAGAGGTACTCTGAGATCAATATTGCCCATCATTAAAAAACAAAAGACCAAGTAAGAGTGAAATTATTTGAAATAATTATTTTGCTCATTAAATGTCTGTCTGGATTTGCAAGAACTAGTCAGTAGGAAGGATGCATGCTTAAATTATGACTCTGATGTATTAAAGAATATTTATTCTCGTTGTTTAGTTGTTTAGATTGACTTTCAATTGACATTAAAAATGATAGTGATATTAGGTCAATGACTAAAATTCTAAAGATTTATTCTGTTAAAATATTGAAAAATATTAGTAATAAATGCATTGTAAAATAAACTTTGGACTCATGTAGACTCACATGTTGAATGTGAGAATAAAACAGAATCTTTCCATATAATGGTGCAAAAAGATTTTTTTTTCCGATTCAATAACAAAAAGTTTGACGGGCATTAAATATTTGGGGAAGAAAATGGGGCTGGAAAAGAAAAAGATTTTGGTAGGAAAATATAAGCAAGTTTCACTCTTTTTGGATATTTAGGCAACATGATATTATTAAATTGGGGTTCTTTTACTTAATTTTAATTTTGCTATTCTTGAACAGTTGATTTTAAGGGAGTTTTTTTGTTTGTTTTGGTTTGGTTTCTTTTTTGTTGTTGTTTTGGGGTTTATTTTGATTTTTTTTTTTTTTTTAAAGGAAAAAAATGGTTCTATTT
>VWYN01003624.1:185285-201262 GCA_013400075.1 Hippolais icterina | reverse complement strand
TCCTGTGTCCCTGTCTTTTCTAGCCCCAGGTTATAGAGGAAGAAAGAAAATCACAACTGAGCATGAACTCCTTACAGTTCATATGCTGTCTCACTTTCAATTAAAATGTTGTAGTAAATTCATAGCAATTCAAGATGTATTTAAAAATCCATGGGATTTTGACCCCTTGCTTATGTAGCACCCTGGACATCTAACATCCATTTTTCATGGAGTACTGCATCAGTAAGGAAGGGTTTCTCACTGTCTACAGAATAGACAAATTTTCCCTGTTATAGAATGTTTTTTTTCCTCTCTAATTGGGGAATAATGGACAATCTTTCATAAACAGTAATTATTTCCCCTTGAGCAATCAGAGCAAATGCACACAGATTACTACATGCAAAACACAGACTATTCAAAGCAGTTAAGTACACATTGCTCTGACTTCCAGCTGGCCATGAATGCTTTGTAATTATCGAAACACCCAAGGTTCTTTTTTTGTAGTCTCTGATTTGGCTTCCAGCTTCCATAAATGCTTTGCAAAATTTAGAAACAGCAACATAACAAAATCTTGCTTATATAAAATTTTGGGCCTGCATAAATACAGTTGTTACACAGTTAATGCAGTTTACAATTTCTATAACCATTCAACTCAACTTTTTTTTCTGAATGCTGCTTCAAGTCATTTTTGTTATGCCTGGAACACACCACATATGCTCCTACAATCATGATATCTACTAAAACCACAGTGCTAACTTTTCCACAGCTGTTAATCACAGATATACGAGTTTTGTGACGGGGCTGCAATTCATCTAGATCTTTCCTCTGGATATGCTCACTCCCTTGTCTTAAGTAAGAACATAAGGTGACATGCACTTCTAATATTGTGATTTATATATTATGTGATATATATAATATAAAATATGTGATATATACATATATTTTTCATTTTCATGTGAAAATGAAATGAAGAAAATACCCCTCTTTCACAGAGATAGAAACACCCTAAGGTCTTTTAAATTCTCTTTTAATACTGTGAATTAGATTTAGTCAAGATAGTCTATAATATGAAGGGCATGCTAAAAATTTTACTGGACCACTGCAATATGATACATCTTGTTTTTCTTTACGTAGAAACTTTTAGGATCTCTGGAGAAGGGGGCCCACAATCTATCTTGAACAACATGTGTACCTAATCTAAAGCGTGATTTCTGCTGCGCCTCTGGGAATCTGAATGCCTTTTTCACTTCCTTCCTCAACAATGACCTAGTGAATTCTTTAATAGAACATGCCATAGAAACAGTGGACAAAAGAAAAGTGGACAAAAAAGATATACCATTCTTCAAACATAGAAAAATAAAATTCATAAAATATGATGTTGTTAAAAAGGTTTTTTGAAAACCTATGTATTGATCAAACCCATTGCTTGTTTCTACTAAATAAGTATGTAAGTGATAACATTAAGTCTCAGAAAGCGTTTCATCATTAGTGTCTCTCACTATTTTGGTTACATAGCATATTCTAAAAAAAAAAAAAAAAAACACCTTACTTAATAAGAGTATAGAATACTTTCTTCTTCTTCTTTTAGGAATTTCGGCCTTCAGCTAATGTATTTGCTGACTTTAGCAAATATTCCATGATTAAGTAAATACATTTCCCTTACTTCTGTTCCTACCTTCTAGATTGCTAGGAAATAAACTACTATAAATACAAACCTAATCATATTCCTACAGAAGCAAGTGGAATTTATAACTCATGATCTGAAAGTACAACCCACATCAGACTGCAAAAAGACCCTGTACAGCTTTCTTAATTGCCCCCTTTAGGTACTGGAAGATGCTGTGAGGTCTCTCCTGAGTGTTCCCCAGTCTGAGCAACCCCAACTCCATCAGCCACAGGAGAGGTGCTCCAGCCCTTGCTCCAACCCTCTGATCATCTTGGTGACCCTCCTTTGGACTGGCTTCAGCAGGTCCATGCCCTTCTTATGTTACAGACCCCAGAGCTGAGAGCAGCACTCCAGGCAGGATGTCACAAGAGTGAAAGAAAGAGGGAGAATCACCCCCCTCAACCTGCTAGCCACTCTTCTTTTGATGTAGCCCAAGATATGATTGGCTTTCTGGGTTACAAGTACACATTATTAGTTCATGTCAAGTTTCCCATCCACCAGCAATCCCAGGTCTTTCTCTCCAGAGCTGCTCTCAATCCATTCTCTTCCCTGCCTGTATTTGTGCTTGGGATTTCCTCAACCCAGAGCAGAACCTTGCACTTGGACCTGTTGAACACTATGATGTTCACACAGCCACACTTCTCAAGCCTATCAAATCCCTCTGGATGGCATCCCTTTCCTCCAGCCTACACATAACTATCAATCATTTGGACACAGTGTTAATGGAGACATTATAAATGATCTTAATAGACAGGTTTGCTACTTGACAAATCTTTGAATTACATTGAAGATCGGTTTCACAATGTAATGTATTTTTCTATGAACAGTGCTATAGAAATACATAAAAATTAAATGTTCACTTAAAAATACCATTCAAATACAAATACACTTTAACAGCAAATGTAGATATATTATGAAAAGACTAATTAAAATATTAGTTAATATTTCAAGCTAGCTTTTTCACTAGAAGGGAAATGAAATTGTTTGGTTTTTTGTTGTGGGTTTGTTTTTTTTTTTTTTAATGGTAGGTCATTAAAGAGCACGCATGCCTAGGACTTTTTCTCTTTTTTAAAATTCTGCCAGGATATGCTGTATTTTAATAATTCATAAATGATTCTTTCTATACAATACAAAAAAGGCAACTTCTTGACATTTTCATTTCACCCTAAATTAACAGAACCGGAGATACTAGAGTGTCTAATAAAAATTCACATCTACTTTCACTGTCATATTCCTTACATGCTAATTTGGAGGTCAAGGTAGGAGGATAAAAGTTTTAACATTTTTTGCTGAAGAAAGTTTTATTATGCATTAGGCAGTCAGCTGAGCCTTATTAGAAACAGTGCTGGAAAAATTTCAAAGAGGCTTTGGACCTGAATAAAGTTAAGATAGTAGGGAACAGACTCTTAAAGACACAGATATATTTCTTGTGTAATTCCTGGTTCACAGGAGATTGTCCAGATTTTATAATTGATTATTTCCTTTAGGAATACATACATCTTGTGGACACATTTAATGATGCTAATGTGAATATGTATGGTGTTTCAGTCTCTGCCATCTATTTCACCAGCTGACTATTGATCTCAAATTTGGCACAACGGTGGCTTTTTTCTGTCCTCATCTCCTCTGACTTTGAGAGAAAACTAACTTTTGGAACTAGTGAAGGTTCAAATTTTTGAGCACTGCATTTTATTTTATGTTGCTGATTTGCTTTCTTTTCTTCCCTATCCCAATTACTTAAAAAACAATACTATTTAAAATGTTTGTAAGACAAATATGAGGTTTTATGGATATGTTGCTAATGACTGCTATTGACAGAGAAATAAGTGTTTGGTCAAACTAATAAGAAAAAGGAAATCAGAGTGCATGCAAAAGTCAAAGAATTGTTTTCATTTTGGCTCTGTCCTTCTCAACAGTCAATGCACCACTGCTTCACAGACATTTCATGACTATGTTGCCTGACCCATGAAATTGCTTTTCTACTTAAGCATATGTTAACAAACATTGATTTATTGTGTCTTCTCTACACTAAATGGGTCAGTGGTAATGCACTATGGATTAAATCATGTGGTGTGGAGGTAACGGGGGGTGGTGGTGGTGTCTTATTTTTTCCTTTTTTTTTTTTAACAGAATATATTAATTCAAGGATTTGCTGTTTATATTAAGGTATGGCATAATTTCAGTATAAACTGCACGATAATTTTTCATGCAGTAACTACAAATCATAACTAAAAATCATGGTAGATTTTTTATGCAGTACATGAAGATAGAAAAATCTTATATAATTAATAAAAATGATGTGCATTAAGAAAGTAATTACTGAGATGTGGTTAATAGGTTCATAAACTGTAAGTCAACTTTACTTACAATGTTACTTCCTTCATATCATATGAACAATCTTTGAATTCTATAAGTTGTACATTATTCATAGTCTAGTTCAGTGAGTTAGGATTGTTGGTATCTCAAGAACTGAAGAAACAAAGAATGGTATAATATTTCTACATTATAACTGAGCCCAGATTTCCACTGACTATAACAAGAACTTGGACTAATCATCAATATTGACACTTCAATGCAAGTGCATTGAAATTGAACTAAATTCCATTTCAAAGTCTGATGTTGAATCACATCATAACTATATATTTTTAGAGTCACTAGTGAAAAGAATCACAACTTTCTTTCCAATCCCATATACTGTTGCATCATATTTGCATGAATGGAATAAATTTCCTTTATAGCAGCTTGCATAATGAAATGTTTTGGATTTGTGATGAAAACAGCGAAACTAACACACCTATGTTATAGTTTTTCTGAGCAAAGTTTATACAGAATTGAAGAGTTTTCTGTTTCTCACTGCAACCTCTCAGCAAGGCCGCTGGGTGTGCACACATACCTGGGAGATGACCCAGCTGGGAGAGCTGACTCCAGCTGGCCAAAGGATATCTCACAGCATGATTTAGAGTTTAGCACATAAATCTGGGTGAAGAAGAGAGAAGCAGGATGTTCAGAGTGGTACCATTTGTCTCCCCAGGTCACTGTCACACCTGATGGCCCTCTACTCTCCTGGACATGTCTGAACACCTGCCTGCCAATAGGAAGTTGTGAAAGAATTCCTTAATTTTCTTTGCTCGTCTCTCCTGTTTTTACTTTTTCTTTTGATCTATTTTTATCTCAACCCATCAGTTTTCTCACTTTTACTCTTCTAATTCTCTCCCTCATTGCACTGAGGGAGAGAGTGAGCAGTTGTGTGGTGTTTAGTTACCACCTGGGGTTAACCCACAACAGCCATTCTGGTACAATCAATTTGTTTGGGTAGCCAAAGGACTGACAGGGTGTCATTACTGTAATGCAAGCTTACTCATGACAGGTTAAACTACTAATGAAACCTCTATTTTAAGGGAAAGCAAGGGCTGTGTTGAGTTTGACAAAGATGTTGTCAAAGATCATGTTGTTTTGCAGTTAAGGTTATGACGGTTTTAAAATTTTTGTAGGAAGAGTCTACCCTTTTTCAAAAGCATGGTGAAACTGACACATCTTCTACAAAAACAAAGTTATTGTCATACAATAATTTTTATCTGCTGCTTGCTCTTATTTTCATACTTTTTCAAATGTAAGACAAGAAATTATATTTTTTCTCTTCCAGTTTTGGCATCTTTTTTTTCAAAAATTTAAACTAATTACCTCCGACATCTCCCTCTGAATCATCAACTATAGCTTACAGTTCAGTTATATTGCTATTCCATTTACATATATATAAAAATTTTGGCTTTCCAAAGGCAAACAAGAAGGACACAGAAAATTTCTGAAGACTTTCCAACATGTTATGACTCTCAACAAGCAAAAGAGAATATAAAGTATTCTCTCACTGTGGTGTGATTCAAAATATCTTTGATAGCACTTCTGCTGAATTATTTTTTTAAATATTGATTTCATGGAACAGGATTTGTTTTCCTAAATACATCTCAATAATTACAGGAGAATATTTGCCGTGGAGAAAAACAGGCACTTCCAGAGAGAAAGTGTGTAATTTAGATTCCTCTTGTGTAAATTGCTCTCTAGAGGTGCTGATTTCTTTCCATGTTTTTAGAGAGACAAGAGTGACAAGCTCAATGGACATACAGTCTGTGACTGGGATGTCTATACACAGCCAATTTGTACCATTTGTGAATGCCTCAAATGGCCAGAAAGATCATGTATGAATGACAAATATGACAAAGGAGCTAGGTATCTTTATGAACCAGTGGTCGCACCCTGGCATCTCAGTGGGCACTGCACACCTGTAATTTAGGAAGATGACTCACAGCCCGAGTGTGACCCAGCTCTGGATTCTGAAGCACCAGTAAGGGTGTCTACAAATAAACACACATGAACATCACCAAACAATAAACAGAGAGTATTGAATGCAGCAAATAAAGAATGAATAAGCTGCACATACATTGGCATACATTGGTATCCAAGGTGCATTCAAGTGGTTTATTTCATCTTGCCATATAACTGATAAACATGTCTATGAGAATTAGAGAGATTAGAGACAATTAGCAATCAGCATGATGGAAGTGTTTAAATGGCATGAATCAGGTCAGTTTTAAACTCAAAAAAATCTTACTACTATCGCATTTATTGACAATGTACTTTATGTTAGTAGTTATTACTCCTTAACAGTCATGATCATTGTTTATTTAAAGTTGTTAGTCTTTAGAACTTCTATACTCCATGGGCCATGAATATACAGTACCATGGAGCTGACGGGTGTAAATTGGTACTTATAGCTCGCATCCTTGAGGATTTCAGTTGCCCAGAGTGAAGTAGACAAGCTTGAAAGGTCTTCCACATGGGAAACTTAATCGTAGAAAGGCTTGGGTGGAAGGAACCGTAAAGATCCTCTAGTTCCAACACTCTGTTATCGGCAGTGATAATACAGGAAGGGATTCAACTCACTTGATCAGGCTGCATGGAGCCCCATCCAATCTGACCTTGGATTTCGAGGGATGAGGCATCAATCACTTCTCTGGGTAACTTATTCCAGGGCATCACTACCCACTGAGTAAATATCTTCCCAGCATCTGACCTAAATCTTTCCTCTTTTAGGTTTAAACCTTTCCCTCTCATCCCATCACTATCTGCCCATGTAAAGCGTTACTTTCCTTCTTTTATATAAGCCCCTTCAAGTATTGAAAGGCTCTAATGTGTTCACTCTGGAGCCTTATATTCTGCAGGCTATCTTATTTATTGGGGGCATTAAAAAAAAAAAAATCTTCCCTTTATGATCCATGTATCTGTAGAAGCCCCTCTTACTGTTCTTCACACTTGCCAAATTCATCTTCAGCTCTACCTTAGCATTTCTCATCCTGTGCCTACACAGAATTTTTCTATTCCTCTCAGGATATAGGACCCTAGTTGCTCTGCCTGTGCACTTCCTTCCCACAATTTATTTTGACCAGAAGGTGGTGATACTTTCACCATACCTTAAAAAAACCATAGACTCTGCCTACAATAATAGTAAAATCATTGTAACCCTAATTGCAAACACAACATGTTCCTTGCTTTCCCTCAAAATAAAAGCTTCACTAGGTATCATAACCTGATATGAGTAAGCTTGTGGTGATATAATGATACCCTGTCAGACTTTTGAGTTGACTCTAAATGGCAGTTAAGCACCACACAGCTGCTCACTCCCTCTCCTCGAGTGGAATGGGGGAGAGAACTGGAAGAGTAAAAGTGAGAAAAGCTGTGGGTTGAGATTGAGACAGTTTGACAGGTAAAGCAAAAGCAGCAGAGACAACCAAACCAAGACAAGGAATTCATTCACTGTTTCCCATTGGCAGGCAGGTGTTCAGCCATCTCCAGGAGACCAGGGCTCTGTCACAGTCAACAGTTACTTGGGAAGACAAATGGCATCACTCTGAAATTTCCCCTCTTTGTTCCCTCAACTTTATGTGCTGAGCATGATGCCATATGGTATGGAATATCCCTTTGGTCAGTTGGAGTCACTGGTTCTGGCTGTGTTCCTTCCCAACTTCTACTGTACCCCCAGCCTCCTCATGGGTGGTATGAGGTGGAAAGCAGAAAAAGCCTTAGCTCTGTGTAAGCACTGTTTAGTAAGATCGCTGTGTTATCAGCCCTGTTTTCAGTACAAATCCCAAACACAGCTCTCTACAAGCAACAGTGAAAAAAACTATCCCAGCCCAAACCAGCACCACAGCCGTGCTTGTCTCTGGCCTCCGTTGCCTGAGTTCTTGAACATATGGATTGAGAGCTGTCTCAGAAAAAATGTCTTAAAAGAGCTGTGAACTGTCTACTGTTTCTACCTAAGTTGTTACACTCTTTACCAAAAAACATATTAACACTGTCCTTTAATTCTAGATATATTTATACACATCTAGTAGTTTTCAAGAGCTGTATATCTTCTGAGCACTAGTTGCAGGCTATAAGCAACCATATTTGTTTCTTTTCAGACAAAATCACAGATGAGTAATGATTATTTGTCCAGTTACAAAGTTCCAACACTTAGTTTTGAAAAGTTCTGAAGTTACTTTTAATGGGCATGTGTATTAACAGCGCTGTGCAGGGAGAAAAATATCTGAGAACTGAAAAAAACAAACACTTAGACACCCTTAAGAGACTTTTGTAGTAAGAAGCTTTTCAGAGAAGACTTCCACAGTCATCAAAACCTTCAGAAAATGCATTCAAATTTAGCTGTGCTTGAATTTAGTGCTACTAAAATGGGCTGGTTTCATCTTTCATATTCTATCTCTTTAGGTGTGCAGGAGGTGGAATTGGAGAGGTGGCAGTAATTCTAGCAGTTGTCTGCTTTTATAAGCATTCATTGCTAAAAGGCACTGACCACTGTCGTGGTCAGCCACTGTTCATGCAATGATTGCATTTTGAAAATCCTCCTGAACTGAGGTTGGTTGTGGTGACAGCATGAAAAGGATTCCTCTCAAAAATAAGAAGGCTGCGTGCAGGTGTCTCTAGCAGATAGTCTAGAGCATTCAAGCATGAATAAGCCTTTTGAACTCATGGCCTGAGTGGAAACTGCATCAAGTGTCACGTTACACTTCAGCAAATCTCCTTTGAGTCAAAGATGGAGGTTTCTGTCCAACTGCTTCTCTAAATTTTCTGTACTGCAATAGCACCCACAACTATAAAAGGAGACTCTTTACCAAACTCATTAATTAGCAGTCAGGTTACAATTCCAAGAAGAATAGAGATTAATGGTTTCTTTGTTTTTCTTTTTACTTTTTTTTTTTTTTAATTGAATATTTTTATATATCAAATCCCTTTAAAATTTTACTAGAGTTACTTATTCACCCAAGGGGCAATATTGGACTTAAGATGCTCAGTTTGCCTACTTTAAATTAAAAAAGAAAAGCACACCAAATATATTTTAAAAAGAAAATCAAGAGTATTTAAAAAAAAAATCTAGTCTTTCTTTTACATAATGGAAAATGCCATAAATTAATGTATATATCTTAAAGCATATTATATTAATTATATTATCTTTCTTAATAGTCAGTGAAATGCATATGTTAAAGGGAAACATGGTGAATCTTCCTTGGAAATAATTGCCCCTTTACTCTTGTGAGATCCTAAATGGTTAGTTTAGATCAAATGTTAGCTAACATCAGGTGAGATGTGTTCTGAATTTTGAGTCCAGACTCACAAAAAAATAACAGCCTAGATAAGATTTAAATGTTGGAATATCCAGGTACTCTTTGATCCTTTGATGCTGATATACTAGGACAATTTTTAACAACCTTTTAACATCCTATATCTAAATATAAGTGTATTTGCTGCTGCCTCCTTAAATACCATTTTCAGGATGCTCTTACAAAACGGTTTGAAGTTTCCAGGAACTGCCTATGCCTAACAATCATATTGGCTCCATGCCTTACCACTTCAGGGAATGTGGCCACTTTAGACTTGCTGCCAAGAGGTGTGTGCTTCTTGTAAAGATTACTGGGTGTTATGCTAATGTTGTGCTATGAGCAAGCTTTGAACCAGCTCTCAGGTTGCCTTTAAATATATCTGAAAGATACACTGAAGCATATTCCTATTATGCAAACTTTAATGGTTTGGTGGTTAAGACACAGAGGTCTCAGTCACCTTCCAAGTTTCTTTTCAAGAACATGTTTAGGAAAAGCAGTGTTTAAATTTAGAACTTCCTCAGACTATTACTATATAAAGAATCAGATTAATGAATGAATGATAAATAATTAAGCATATAAAGTCAAGTCCATCACTAAAAATCAGTAAAAAGTTGGAATTTAAAGTTATCATTTTCTGAATGTTACACATAATGTAATTCCTGCACAAATGTTATAACACAGAAAAGAAAAAATCAATTAAAAATTAAAGTGTTATATATGAGGAAAACTAGTTGTTTCATAGAACATTTAAATTAAAGAAAAAAAGTTGGCAAACACTTCTATCTGTAACAAACTTTTATGTAAAAGAAGATAAATAGCTACTATAATCAAAGAATAGAACTATTCCTGATAGATTAAAATATATATAAAGAAATCTACTCATACTTATGAAGATTTTTTCCTGGACAAAATTTCTTATACCTTATTAATTGTAGATTTAACTTTTACGACTGCAGAGATCCTGCAAGAAAGTTTACATATTCTTTAAGCAATGCTTTATTTTTTAATCTGAAATTACCTAACATGAACATACCCAAATAAGTCTATACTTGTTACTTAGGATTCAGCTTCTTTAGCCTCAACTTCACAACATGCTTATAGGTACCTAAGTTAGGATCTTAGCATGAGACCTCTTCTTATTTGACTTAACTAAGTTTTTCTTTTCTTTTTTTGTGTCCAGGTTAAAGATCAGCAACACAAGTTGCTTCAAGACATCTATTGATACTGATTTTATAAGAAGACATACCTGAACAATCTTATAAAGTGAAGAGAATATTCATCCTTTCAGAGAATTGTACAGCATCATCTATATATCTTCAGGGTAACTTCTGGCTATAAATATGTTTGTCTGTCAGTTTAGATTATCTGCAGATGAGGTTTTTGTTTGTTGTTTTTTGTGCAATTTGCTTTAATTCAAATTGATCCTGGTGGAAATATTGGCATAAAAAAATCACAATTTTTTTTTTTTTTTTTAATTGCAGCCACAAGGAACACTGCCAATTGCAAAAATGCATTTTTATGTTACTATTTGGACGAAGGCTATTCTGGTACCAAACATACAAAGTTTTACTTTAAAAATAACATTTTAAAAGCTGTTCTTACTAAAATACTGCTGATTCTCTCAATAAAGTACTGCATGCAGAATACTGATACATCTATAGTGTGAATATATCCCAGTGAAATCAATGTTGTACTAGATAGATAAAAACACTTCATGACGATCAGGAACTAGTACCAAGTGTACACATAATTAAGGAAATAAAAGTTTTAATGCATGTTTGACCCTGACCTTATAAACACTATGATGTTTAAGCAACTTTGCAAATGTCTCTACTCCTTAGTGAAATACAGTGTGGAGAATTGCTCATGTTACATACAGAAGCAGAAATATTTTCAGGTCTTGAGACAACACTGGACAGGACTCAGTAGCTTAAGTCTGACACTATGCTATGTGCAGTCATGGTTCAGTAGCTCAGCTGACATCTCTGCAGCTTGTTTAGACTGGAATGTCTGATCTCTGAATCTCTCTTAATTACATAGCAAGAATACAACACACAGCCCCTGACTTTTTTAGTCTTGACACATGTTTTTTTAATGTTCTAATTTTAATCCCAAAATTAAAATAGCCCCTTTGGAGTAGCAGGGGAAAAAAAAATAATAAATAAATAAATAAATAAATAAATAAAATTAGTTTTGTAAAGGGTTTATGACAATGAAAGATCTTATGGTGATCAAAACTCATTCAATTAAAATGTCTTCCTATATCTTCTGTTATTTATTTTCAGATTAATGATAACATGGATAAGTTGCATATTTCTGCTTCTACAGTGTATTCTTTTCAGAGGAATTTGAAAGAAACAGGAGGTGATGTGGAGAAAATATGAACTACTACTTCTATATGTTTACAAGACTACACATTCTAACATGTAATAAAATAATCATTGACATGAACTTCTACCTGTGCTGAGTTTCTGACATCAGCTTCAATGAACCTTTAAATACTATATACACTAAAGTCCTTTCTTTGAAAATCAGTTTCTACAAAAAAAAGTTGGAGCATTTTCTTCTGCATTTGCAAACATAAATATCTACACTTCCTGTTTTCTGACAAATAGAGTGTTATAATTTATTTTTTATTTCCATGACACCTGGTTTTTGTGGGCTCTTCTGCTGTCAGTGTTGTTCAATATGTTGAAAAGTGAGAAGTGTATCTGCTGCTACATGGGTACTGGATAGGTATATATTTGTATTGCTGGTGACTGAAGTTTGTTCACAGATTTTCCATGAATGTAACTTTGATACTCATTCAGTTTGTTTACACAACACACTTCAACTTTATTTTTAGATGTGCTGTATATTGCTTAAATGTCCATCAGCATGTGATATACCTTCAAATAAGACCTTCAAAATCTCCAGCATTAGTAAATGAAAAAGTTTTTCATTATTGCAGTTTTAATTGTCTATTGTCTCTATTTTTCTAATTTCTCTATTTTCTCTAATTTCCTTCTCACCATAGAAAGATTTGGAGGACTTTTCAAATTTACTGATGTATAGGCAAAATTTTCTGACATTTTGGACATGAAATTATGAGATTTCCAGAGGTTCTTAATCTCAATTGAGATATACAAAATCAAGAATAAGAAGGTAAGTTGTTCAAAGCACCTTCTAGTCTTTCTTCAGTTGTAAGCTTATCTATAGAAGACTAATACATAATATCTGAGCATAGAGATATCTTGATACGAAAAAACAAACAGCCAAACAAACCACCCTACTATGTAGTTTATTTATTAAAGGTAATCTTTTCTGCTCTAAGATAGAAACGTCTTGAGCAGATGAAGTATTATCTCTGTGTATTGTTAAGTGGTTCAATGAAAAAAAATCTTTTTCTGAATCTTTGAAAACAAAGAAATAAGTAACACCAGGACAGTTCTCAGACCATCTGTTTCTCTTGTGTGGTCCAGCTAGGGGAAAAACAAACAAAAACAAAACCCACAAAAACAAAAACCAAAAACAAACAAAAAACAATAAAAAAACCCCACCACCCCCCAAAAAACCCCAAAACAAACAAAAAAAACCCCCTTTTCAACTCCTTTAGCTCATTTGGAGTCTTTCCTTGGACTACTTTATACTAATAAAAACAGAATTCCTCTTCTCCTATTATTAAAAGGAACATTAATTACACTACATTTTACATCTCAGTGTAACCATTAGTGAATTAAGGAAAATAAGTAAAATTCTTCTTCTTCTCACTCTAATTGGTTTGCAGTGTCATTCACATTTAAGTAAAGGGCTTATTTTTTGTCTTTCTCTGCACTGGAAATAACAATAAAAGTCCAAGTCAACAAAAATCATCTCATCATACTACAGTAATGATATTATGTGAAGAAAAATTGTAATTGAATGAAAACTTGCTATACTTCATGCAGCTTTGTTGAGGGAAATATATCTGATATGCATATCACAAAAACGTGAAAAAAATCAAACTGTTTCTATACAAAACCACCTTTTTTCAAAGAAAATATGGTTATTTCATATGATATGCCATAAACACTTTGCAGATTGTTGGCAGCTAAAAGCTTCTGACTTTTTAATAGGAATATTAAAAAAATTAAATTTAATGGAAACATTTTTTTCTCAAAGAAAAGCAATGTACCAGTAGGTTTAAAAAAAAAAAAAAAAAAAGCAAAAGCTTCAATTTCAGTGTTAATTGGTTGTTTTGTTCTTTTCCATAAACCCAATTGTGTGCAGATTCCTCAGAGGTATTCCTTTTGTGTTTCCTTGACACTTTACCTTATAGCTATTCTTTTACATAAGCTGTTCTCTTTTCTGATAGTAATCTTTTTCTTGTTAAACTTGAGAGAGATAAACTAGGTAATGTTAAAAGGCATTGCCTCTTATCTTTCCACATTTCATTCTGGATCTAGAAATGAAACTACTAGATTAAGGCAATGATAAATCCTTCATGTGAATACATATCCAATACCTTTAACAACAAAAACAATAAAAAACCCTTTTATCCTTACAAAAAGACTAATAAATAACTATTTTCACAAAATTTGGTTATTTATTGCTAACATAGACTGTAATCCTGCAAACACCCTAAGATACTATAAATCTATAGAAGATAAGATTTGTAGGCAAAGTATGTATGAAATATTCCATGGAAAGAGTTTATTGAATTCAATAAAACTCCTACTGCCACCACTTTTGCTTGGGATTCAGTGACAGACCTTGTTCTGATTGCCACTGCTGAAAGAGGAATTTCCGTGTATCGAAATAGAGACCTGTTGGGAATATGGAAGTAATATAATCAATGCCTCCACTCCACTCTGCTTACCATAGGCACCAATCTCAGCAAGCCTCTATCCAAAAATCTCTTTCTCTATTTCTTTCTGGATTCTACATAGCCTTCTCCACTTCTCCCAGTGTAACTCTCCTTCTGTGTGTAACAGTTTGGGCAACTTACCATCCACAAAGACATTCTTCAGGTAGGATAAGCACAGCTTCAGAGTATACAAAGTAATTTATGTTCTGATACCCACAAAAATAACTGAGAATAGTGTTTCACTATACTAAGCATTAATAGTATGGCACCCAATGAATCTCTTCCAGCTTGACAGTCATTACTAAGGTGGTAGAAAATGAGTGTCTTCGTAAAATGAAGACAATCTCTGCTGCTGCTGCTCTGAAAGGATTCCCTCTTCCATTAGATTTCTGTGCATTTTCACATTTTCACTTCAGTTTTCTGTTATGCTTTTTTTTTAATTTAAAACTTGAATTTTTTATTCAACAATTTTATCTTTACCAGATTTTTTTGTCTTGCATAATGTGAATAAAATGCATTTTCCCAGAATTTAACGATTTCCTAAGAATTTACAGGAGTTGAGCATAACCTTATAGGTCCTTCAGGAGTATTTCTTACAAAACCAGATTTCTAGGTTAGAGAACTACTTAAAATACAGATAATTTTGATACATTATGGCAAGAAATAAATTATTTCTTTCCTACTTTCATTTACTTCTTTTGAAAAAAAAAAAGATAAAGCCATACTTTCTGTATATTGCAGGAGTATGTTAATTACATTTTCATTTCTCTTTTAGCAAGTTAAGCATGACGTTTGCTTGGAGTGCATTTTAAAAATTGCTTAGTAAAATTACTGAGGGAAATGAAGATGGAAAGCAATATTGGAAAAAGGCAGTGTCAGCAGTATAATAGCTTCTGGTATTTATCAACTCTTGCAAAGATGTGCTGGTATTAAAATAACAATATTGTTCTCTGGTGTCTCTTTAAAATGAGTGAAGTGTACCAAAACCTGAATCACACATGTATGAGGTTGGCTGACTCTCCATCAGCTGCACTGTAGGTGGAAGGCTAAGTTGACCTTTATTTCATGAACCCACAGCCAAAGAAATTACTGAGAGCATTACTAGGACTAGCAAAGGGGAATATATGATAACATCATTCTTGTGTCGGGTCAAGTATGGGATTCTTTTAAGCAGTGTATTTTTAAACAAAAACATTGACAAGCCTGAGTTTAAAGAAGGAAAATAAATTTAAAACAAAAACAAAAACAAAAACACCCCCAAAAACAAACAAACAAACAAACAAACAAAACAAAAGCAAAAAAACAAACCCCCAAAACACAGTGGGAATATGTCTCTTGAGAAAGAAATAATTCTGCAAAAAATATCTTTAAGACTTCAAATCATCAGAGCACGACTTAATTACTATAAACTTACTCAAGTGCATAAACCTGTCTTGCAAAATTTGTGGGTTAAGATCTAGATCTGTTGTGCCATCAACATAGATCTGTGAACAAAACCCATGAGACTGCTATTTACTTCCTCCTACGAATTATCCCTACAACTTTATGAAATTCATTAATGTTAACTGAAATTATACAGCCTACTTTCTCTTGAAAATAAGTTTACTACTGCTGTTTCTATTTTGGAATCAGCTATGATAACTGCAGGGCCTAAGATGTAAACCTGTTGTTGATCTGTGTTGAAAACTGACATGGAGTCTCAGTGGGTGGAGAGTGTGTCTAGCGTAAACCTACAAAAATCAGTGAAACTCTACTATGTCATGTCATGGGGTGAGGACTGATTTCTCCCATAACCCTTGTTGAGAGTTTGTGGGTTCTTTCTTTGGGGTTTTGGGAAAGTTTCTATTTTTTTTTTTTT
>VWYN01003624.1:137423-180995 GCA_013400075.1 Hippolais icterina | reverse complement strand
AAAAAAAAAAGAAAAGAAAGAAAAAGAAAAGAAAGGAAAAGAAAGGAAAGGAAAGGAAAGGAAAGGAAAGGAAAGGAAAGGAAAGGAAAGGAAAGGAAAGGAAAGGAAAGGAAAGGAAATTTCAAATGATGAATGATGAGAAACTCCTTAACTTAGCAAGGTGTAATGAAGTGCCATTGTATATAATTTTCCCCTTACATATATGTAAGCTTGCATAGGGAAAAAAAACCAAACCAAACCAAACCCACCCAAAACTTAGAGTATAAATGAGAAGGGTCTTCTGGGTTCTGCTACAGCCCTTCTGGGAAACATACATTGATTCCAGTCCAAATGTCATTAGCGTCTATTGCCATCTGTGAATCAGGGTTAGATCCCAAGACTTTTTCAAGTGCATGTAGTAATTCTGGTTTGAAATGGAACTGCTGGCAGCATCAGGAAGGACAGAAACCCTGGTGTGGAGGCTAGCACTTATCACCATTATCATCAGGACAGAGTTGACTTCCTTGCTATCCTATCATATGTTATTGTTTAACGATAATAAAATTTAACAACGGGGGCATAAAGTTGATGGGTTATTTTTTGAAAGACCTGCTCAGAACACAGCATTTGGACAGGGTTTATTGGTAGCCCTAAGTCATATGCAATTTAAGAGGCCTAAGAGTTTTTCATGCATCTCAATAACAGTTTCATAATTGGCAAGAGAGTAAGAAGGGATTAGGCAGGTATAATACATTCATGTATGTGTGTATTGTTTGTACATATAAACACAAAAAGCATGGAATCATTTAGGTTTGAAAAGACCTCTAAGATCATTGAGTAAACATACACACATTCACACATGAATTTTTCAGTATAACTCAGATTTCTGGGAGCTTTGAGAAATAACAATATGCCATGAGAAAGAATGTATTAAGATTATTCTGAACCATAAGAAGAAATACAGTCTTCAGTTTTCTTTAAGATACTACATCCTAATGCTACTTAAAAGCTAATTAGCTATGCTGCCATAGGGGTCCAGGCTGAGAAAATGTATTTTGATGATGATTCACCGGATGGGAATATTAACAAGCTGAAGAAAAAATAACCCCACAAAACCAAACCTTCAGTAGGAAAATTAATTAATCATTATATAAAAATCATAACATTTAACCATGGGGAGAATACATCAAGTGAGTTGCCTTCATATGATGTGTATAAAACCAACACAAGTGAGATACTAAAGCTCTTTTCTTCAGAATCCAGTATGCAAAATCAACCACTCTAGTTTTCTGTATTGATATAAAGCTAAGTATTACTTACTATTAAAAAAAATGATGTATTTTCCTCTTTGTATTTAGTCTGATGGGCTGCCCTTAAAGGCTTGGTTGCACTTTGCATACTTCTCTAGGATTTTAGCTATGCCATTCCTATGGGTCTAAGCTATTTCCCCTCTTTCCTAGTCATGCCCCAGTCAGAGCACACTGCAGGTCTCATCTGATCCCTGTGTCTGGGCTCACTGGCTGCTGTTCTCTTAGCTCATCCCAGTGATCCTGGGACTGTGTTTGACCCTGCTACCTGCCACTGGGCTTGTTACTGGCCTTGGCCCTTCTCCATCCTCAGGTAGGTGTTCAGAGCCTGGGCGGGGTGTCCTGGTGCCACTGGTGTCCTGCTTCTGGCTGAGGGAGTGGGATGGGCCCTGCCAGCTCCTTCTATCCCAGTAAGCCCAGTGCAAGATAGCCTGTTTCCCAGCACCGTGGTACCATGGAGCCACAGACCCCCACTGTGCCCAAACATTCTCTTCCTTTGTGTTCTGGTCAGGACTTTTTATGGTTTGTAAGCAGACACGAGTTTTGGGGAACACAGTCACAACCTGTCATTCACCTGGACCAAATAACAAATAAAGATATAATAGCAGTTTTTAAACCACAATTGCTATGTCTGGCGCATTTTTTTTCCAATTTTCTTAAGTAAACATAGGTGATCACAAAAACAGAAGTATGTTAAGCAAAAGATTAAAAAAAAAAAATCAGAAGAGATACATAGCTTGAGGTTTACTATGGTGCCAGAGTCATGTACTCTGGATGAACCAGGTACTTAGAATTTTTTTTCTCAGTATTTAATTTAAATTTATTGTAAAAGGGGAATTTATTAGTAAATGTCAATAAAGATTAAATTCAATATTAATTATTAATTATAAAAGTTAAACATATTTAAATATATTTATTTACTATGACCAAAGTCAGCCCTTTGGTCATAGTAATATACCAGTTATAGTTTACAGTATATATGTAATAGTAAATCAATATTTAATAATAAACTCTGTGTAGTAATAATTTTAAAATAATTAAATTTATGGAAGTGCCATATGTGTGGTACCAAAATTTCCTGGTGATACCATGTTGCTCTTTTCATTCATCTTAAAAACAAAACAAAACAAACTTTCATTAAAAAAAAGAAAAAAATACAAACATTTTTCTGCAGCATTTACAGAGTTTATTCACCAGAGATTTAGATTTTATTTTTAAATTTGTATCAAGTCAAATATTATTTCATTGCAAAACTATATTCTCTACGGAGAAAATACAGCTGTATTCCTCTAAATGCCTCAGGTTCAAAAAATACGACTCATGCTCATAGTTGCAGGTGTCTTTTTACTTATGGTTAGCCCCATCAATTTATTTTCCAGCACAACAATATTATTTTAAAGAGACATGTAATTGTGTTGCATTTGGAAAGCATTGTAAATTATGCACAATCAACAAAGCTATTATGTGACACTGCAGAATTACAACTAATGAAAATGTAATCATCAGACCTTATCATTTTAGCTGAAGTTCTAATTTAATAATGCAGTTTCGTATCCCCAAGAGCTTTCTAACATTTATTTATCTTGCCAATTTCCATTATCTAATCCAAAATAATTGTGTTGGTTCTCCTAAATTATACTAATAGCATCCTGAAAAGGTCTACAGTTTCAAAAGGTTTATGACAATGTACACATATACATCACGTTAATATGTCCGTGCTGCAGTTTTACTCATTAACAAAGGTTCTTAGAATTTATAATTTAACCTTGCTGATGAACTTTTCTGTGACCAGGCCACAGATTCAATTGGTTTCTTACCTCCATAAAACAAAGACTGCGTCAAGAACACTGCATTCTCTTCACTTCAACTGATATTGCTCATTTACAGTATGATTTTCCATCTCTTGATATTCCAGTTCCAAATCTCAGTTCAGCTTGAAACTTAAGAGTACTTTACACACATAAAACCAATGACAAAGATCTATAGGTATTAGTAAAATATTTCATAAATATTAAATATGGCAAGACTTGACCTTAACTGCTGAAGTTATTTGCCGACAATTTCCTCTTCGTGCAACTCCCTCCCGCTGCCTGTTGCAGCAAGTAGGGAGGTGAAAGTGAGTGGTCAGTGAGAAAAGCTGACCATTGTTTGCCCTGATTACACAGAGAACTCTGGTTTGAGCCTCCTTTACCCTCCATATCTATCTTGAATATTCAGAAATGTGAACATCTCCAGATACTACTTTCTATTTTAACCTGAAAACTCCTTAACCATCAGCAACCAAGTACCACACAACCACTCATTCCACACCAGCGGGATCAGTGAGAGAACTGGAAGGATACAAGGTACAGAACACATGGATTGGGATGACAGTTTAATAAGGAAAGCAAAAGGCATGCACAAATACAAAGCAAAACAAGAAATCAATTCACTTTTCCATGGATAGGCAAGTGTTCAGCCATCTCCAGGAGACCAAGAGACCATGTTACAAAACATGTAACAATTACTTAGGAAGACAGACATCATCACTCCTAACATCCTCCACATCTCCCTTCTTCCCCCGACTTTATATACTGAGCATGATGTCATATGGTCTGGAATATCCCTTTGATCAGTTTGAGTCATCTGTTCTGGATTTGTCTCCTCCCAGCTTCCCATGCACTCCTAGCTTACTTAAACCATATCTGTACAAGGAGAAAAGGCCTTGGCTCTGTGTAAGCCCCACTCAGCAATAAAAATATCTCTATATTATCAACCTGTACTCAACACAAAGCCAAAACACAGCCCCATACTAGCCCCTGTGATAAAAATAAACCCTAACCCAGCCAAAACCAGCACAGAAGAAAATGCACAGCCAGTGGAACCATGGTTAGGGAGCCTGGGAGAGATACAGAGATAGATACAGAGATACTGTAATTGTGTGTAGGGATGGGGTCATGGAATTCAAGGCACGGAGGTGATGGGACTTGGTAAGGGATGTGAAAAATAGCAAGACAGGGTTCTATGTATACACAGGTCAGAAAAGAGGTGCACCTTCATCAGTTTTGCAGATAAGACCAGGCTGACTGGTGCAGTTGACAGAAGAGAAGGAAGAGAAATCATCCAGAGAAACTTAGACAAGCTCAAGAATTGGGTGCATGAGGACCTCATGAAGTTCAAGTCCAAGTGTGAGGTGCTGCACCTGGGTGGAGGCAGCACGAGTACAGACTGCAAGAAGAGCTGACTGGGAGCTGCCTTGCAGTGAAGGACTTGGACATTCTCAGGTATAGAAAGTTGGGCATGAGCCTATAGCGTACTGTGGCAGCTCAGAAAGTTGAGCAGATCCTGGGCTACATCAGCAGGTCAAAGAAAGTAATTCTTCCCCTTTATTTTGCCCTTGTGAGACCCCACCTGAAATGCTGCATCCAGCTCTGGGGTTCGCAGCATGAGAAAAACATGAACCTCTTTGAGCAGTTCCAGAAGAGGAACAAAAAAGAAGAGGGCCACAAAAAAGATATGTAGGTTGGAGCACCTCTCCTACACAGACAGACTGAGAGAGCTGCAGCTTTTCAGCCTGTAGAAAAAAAACCCAGGGAGAATTCATTGTAGCCTTCCAGTACTTAAAGGGGGCTTATAAATAAGAGGGAGTGCAACTTTTTACATGGGCATAAAGGACAAGGAAAAAAGAGTTTAAACTTCAAGAGATTTAGATTAGATGTTAGGAAAAAGGTCTTCACTCAGAGGGTAGAGAAGCACTGGTACAGATTGCACAGGGAAGTTGTGGATGCTTCTCCCTAGAATGTTCAAGTTCATGTTGTACAGGGCCCTGAGTAGCCTGCGCTAGTGGGTAGCATCCCTGCCCATGGCAGGAGGTTTGGAAAGAAGGTGATTTTCACCATCCCTTCCAACCCAAGACTTTCTGTGGTTTTATTTAGTAATGCATAAAACAAAAGTTCAATTTGATAAAAGAACTGCTGCAGAGAATAAACATAAATAATTCCATAGTAATAAAATAACAACACTTATTCAAGTACTTTGATGTATTTTCTCTCTAGTTCTAAGCAAGTTTTATTCTTGATATGTTATATTGCTAGTCTCTTTTCCCCATGCTGCAACATCCTCATTCACTCTCTGCTACATAGAGATGAAAAATCCTAATAAGACATCACATCCTTTTTTAGTTTCTAAGAAAACTTTCTTCCTATCTATCTTTGGTTATAGGCTAGTTAGAATCTTAATCAGGCTAGAATAAGAAGACTTTCATAAATATATTCTGTAGCTTGAAGAGGAAATCCAACAACCACCTCAAGCTGAAACACATACAGTTCACCACCCCCACAGTATCTACTAAGTCACCAGAATGACAAGAGATTTTTTTTTGCCTGGCACAGATACTAAGTGCCTCCGCTCCTGTTACGTGCCTCCACCGCTGCTTGTGTGTATGTGGTTCACTTGCAGCCTGGGGAAAGACAACACCAGAGCTGATAAACACATTGTAGCCTGTGTAGCTTCCTGTTATGGAGCAGGTAAAATGTTTCCTGAAGGGACTCTGACCTGCAGAATGCGTGCTGGAGCAGATTTTCCAGACAAGCATTGCAGAACACGTGGAGGAAGGAGCTGCAGAGAGGGATATCATGGCTTGACCACAGCCCCCACCCCTAGTCTCCATTTCCATCTGCTGCCTGGGAAGAGGGAAGGTGGAGGAGTTTGGAATGAAGGAGTAGAGTTGAGCCTGAGAAAAAGGGAGGGTGGGGTGGCAGTATTTCAGTCTGTGTTTCTCACCATCTTAATCTATTTTAATTGGCAATAAATAATAATAATAAAAAAAATCTCCAAATCCAGTCTATTTTGCATGTGACAGTTGGTAGGTGGTCTCCTTGTCTTTATCTCAACCCATGAGCATTTACACCTTATTTTCCCCCTGTGTCCTGTCAGGGAGGGCGAGTGAGAGAGCAGGTGATTGGAGTCTGGCAGCTGGCCAACCTAGCACAGCAGTGTATCAAAAGTTGCGCTGGTAGAAGTCACAGCAATAACCAAGTGTCTTTAGAACTCTTAAATGATTAGTACCTCCATTGTAATTATTTTGGAAATGGTTAATTTTCTAAAGTGATGCTAATATTCTGAATTTCTGTTATTTTCCTGAGCTTCCTCTATACAGAAGTAGAGCCCTTCAAATTGATATTTGCTGCTTGAAATTTGTTAAAGAAGTTGCTCACGTAAAGGTTAGTGTTCTCCTTGAAACTTAAATCGGGTTTTACAAGAGACTTCAACTCTTTCAATAGATCAAAGAATGAACAAGGAGACCACAGAGTTACTTAACAGATAGGTCAAAGAACTCAACACGGAGATACACAAACCACAGTCAGCCCACAGAACCCACCTGACAACGAAAAAGAGAAAAGATTCAAAATAAGAATTTTATGTAAATAAGTCTTCTTCAGCTATATTAATTGGAACAAAAACTAACTAATGGATGCAACAAAAGCAGTCTACAGAGGAAATCTTTCCTGGTTTGACTTTTTTGTTTCTGTTTCTATTTCATAATTTTCTAATACATGAGTCCCTGAGATCATTGTTTGATCTATTGAAAGAGATGCTGTCTCCTTCAAAACCTAGTTTAAGTTTCAAGGAGAACTTAAATACACTGTTATTATAAGACAGTTGTATTTAGGATTCCTTAATACAGTAAGATATCAAAAATTAGAGAAAAAAGCTCATGAAGGAGGAAAATAGATCTATTTGTACATCCCTGCAAAAAACCCTTTATACACAAATGTGGCTTCTTTGTCTGAGGACTGCTGACATTGGATGGCTCATGTCCTTTCAGAAAAACTCTATCCCTTCAACTAGAGCGGCGGAATACATGTTGTGTAGCAGGTTCTGGTATTTCTTGAGCAGTATTTGAGGTTTTTTTAGACCTGGTGCAAGCTAGAGACCATAAGGCTCACGTCAGTAAGTGAATAGAAAGGGCAGTTGTGAGCCAGTACTCAAGCTTGAATCTTGACAAAGTTTTATTTACTAACAAAGGCACAACAATGCCATCCTTCCTGTAAAATCAAATTCTCTTCTCCAGGCCGAACAAATCCTGATCCCTCACTCTCTCTTCACCGATCAAGAGCTGCAGCCCTTTAATCAATTCTGTACTGAGAGTACTTGTGCAGCTTCTGTTTGCATAAAGAAAACAAACAAAAAAACTGCCAAAGAGCAGGCTGATTCTTGCAAACATTCATAAAACTCTGTCTTAGCTAGGATTATGCTCCCGTGGGTTAACCATGCTAGCAGCTTTTCAGGAAATGGAATTAAATCGTACTTACACCATTACAGAACTACAGCATACTATGAAAAAAGAATGGGTTGGGATTTTTCCCTGTTTCACCCTAATGCTTCTTGGGATAAACTTAGTTTTGTTTGTTTAGGAGTTTGGTTTTGGGGTTTGTTTGTGGTTTTTTGATTTTTTTTTTTTTTTTTGTGATTTGCTGAAAGATTTTAAAGGAGATAAGGTGAGTAGCTGAAGGTGCAAAAATATGAAAACTGGCAGAAGATATGGTATCTAAGAGAGGATTCTTTAGTCTTTCTTCAATATTCCAGAAAAAATGTTGAGACTGGTAATTACTGATTTCTTAGTCATAAAACAGCTCCTGTGCTGTTCTTCATTTAACAAAATCACCTTATTACAAAACGGAACTGAAAAGTGGGAAGCCATTTTTTTAAGACCACTGCTAGTGTTTGAAATGTAGATAGTCTACATCTCTATACCACAACAATACATCTAGTTAAAGTTATCATGAGCTAGAGAAACTGGGTTGAGCATTAGTGAATAAAAGCAAATCTGTACCGCCTGAAATTCTTTTTGTTTTTTTTCCCACCCAATTGGCCTGGCACTCTGTCAGTCAGGTATTTTCCCCTTGGTATACTTTAGATTTCTCGTACTCCTCACACTTCAGTTCTTTAGACTCTGAAGCAATTTCTGAACTGAAAGATGCAAAGAAATTAAGTACCATTCCCAATCACAAAAAAATTTCCTATGTTATATCAAGATTTAGCCAATGTTATGTTTGGTTTGGTAAAGTGTTTGAGGAGGAGGAGGAGAAAACTCTTCATTTCATATGACTTGCTTAGGTTTGGAGTTTTTTAGCATAAGGGGTGGTTTGTTTGGTTTTTTGTTTGTTTCTGAATGTTTATATCCTTGCTATTTCCTCACTATTATCCTCATCTAATTTTGAATAGATTTCCCATTTTTCTTTCTTGAAACCCAGTATTTCAGTATTACAAATCTGTTTACCTATCCTATCTGTTTCTGAGTCAGCTAATAGATCTAGGTTGAAGTATTTGGCCACAGATGATGGCTTAAATTAACCTACCTATCTTAAAAGTAATGAATATTAAATTTATTGAATTGTTTTTCATTATCACTATCCTATAATGATCATAAATTACCATTTTCTTGCTACTTCTGTAAATGATAATTTTAAAAGTCTTTATAAATACATAAGCAATGAAACCCATTATTGGATGTAAAGGGGACATAGTGACAATAAATGAGGAAAAGACTGAGGTTCTAAATACCTTCTTTATCTCAGTCTTTAATAGTAAATATCAGTTCTCCCCTGGGTACCCAGCCCCCTGAGTGGAAAGACAAGGACTGGAAGCAGAATGAAGCCCCTGTAATCCAAGAAGAAATAATCAGTAACCTGTTGTAAAGGGCTGAGATCAGCTGCAGGGTGTCCAACAAGGCAGAGTGCTGGGTCCTTCACAACAAACCCATGCAATGCCGCAGTGCATTGTGCATAGCCCAAGTCCTGCTACTTGTATATGGCATAGGAGTAATGAGGAAGACATATCAATGATAGCAGTATCAAATTGAAAAACCTTTGCTTTGATGTAAATTCAGGGGATCTATTTTGCCCTCAAAACTGAAACAAACTCTTGATGAATTTATATTTCTGTAACCTGTATTTTTAAACTCATACCTTTAGAATCATATCTTCCCAAGGCTGGAAGCTGCTGTTGCAACAAACTAAACTTATGTATTATGCAGTGACTGCCAAAAAGTTATGTTTGAAATATCTTAAAAGTTCAGCTATGGTTAGATAAACCTCAAAGAAAAAAAGAAAAAAAAAAAAAAAAAAGGAAAAAGAGCAATTCAAAGATTCTGAAGGGGGAATAATGACTCAGAATTTATTCTAATTCATAATTGAAAGTGGTTGAAGTGTTATATTTTGAGAACAGATATTAATACTTAACAACTAGAACAATTACAGATTTATTTATAACATTCTAATTGAATAATAAGTTACACCATTCATCCATCTTTGCTATATTTGTGTAGTAAATCAAAAATAACTCTATCTCTGCTTTCAGTATATTAACCTTTGTCATTCATCAGAACGAATGTATTTTAATCAAAGTTGTCTTTATTTAAAAACCCCACTGTTTGAAATTTTGAAATGGACCTTAGAATTTCTGCAGTACAACATTCTGCTTAAAGCAGCACTAGCTATTAATTAAGTTCATGTTGCCCAGTTTCATGCTTTTGGGACTTGAAAACTTTCAGGACAGAGAGTTACAACTCCTCAAGGCAGCCTGTTCCATGGCTCAAATATTTCTTTTGTGGATTTTTTTTTCCACTAATATCAGGTAAGAACCTGCTTGTTTCACCTTATGATATTTTTTTTTCTTTCAATTGGTATTCTATTCAATTGTAATACATAAATTATAGTGATGGAAGTTAAAGGGAGTCACAAATGCCTGTGGTAGCTGAGAAAGGACTGTATTACTTACAACAATGAAAACTAATGTCAGAGATGAGTTAATGAACCTAATGATTTAAAGGTAACCATGTCTACTGCACTCTTTTAACAGTAAAACTTTGCAAATAACTCATGAAGTAGTTGAACTGTATAAGCATAAAATCATATGACATCCATAGTATATATTAGGCAGATCATGCCCTTTTACTCAGTTGCATTTATTAAAATGTCAGTAAAATAAATCATTAAGCTAATGTTAATTAATGATTAAGGAAAAAAAAAATTAGCCCAGCAGGTGACCAGTTTATCTGCTTAAGGTGAAAATCAGCTTAATTTCTCTCTTAAGTCTTTCATGCTATTAGATTATAAATAGAATTTTAACTAAGTATATCAAAATTGTTACATTTCATTACTGCATCTTAATAGCTATAGTCTATATTTGATCTCTATGCAAAATAAAAGGAAATTCTATGCATAGAAATTACTTGATCTGACTGAAAATATAATAAAGAGTTGAGACTTCATATTTAGGAAAGAAGGACAAAATTAAATAAAACTATGCATCTGCAAAACTTTCTGGATTACATAAAATAACTATAAATATAATCTAAATATTAATTTGCAGAAAGAAAAAAAAGTGAGCAAATAATCTTTCTCAATATGTTGTCCTGGTAGCAGAAAGCTTCCCCCCTCTCTCTGCAGCATTAAACACCTGTGGAAAGCAATCAAGAACTGTGGCCATAACTCATGCCTGATATTAGCATTATCCCTTTTCTCACTAATCCTGAAAACTGAGCTAATCAGAGAATCAGAACACAGAAAATTTGAAAATATAGAATCAAAGGCATCTCTGTTTGTGCTTGTTACTGTCTTTAGTATCTGCTGCAGTTTTTAGATGCTGATGGGTGTTGTTCTAGGAAAAGCTCTTACCAGCTATGTTTTATTGTAGAGTATAGATTGCTGAGTAGAGTTTATACAACTAGAGAGACAGATGCTTAGAGCTCAGTTGTCATTTCTCACAGCTGTGTTGACTACAGAGTCCACAGCAAATTGCTCCCCTTAAATGGACCTTTCAGAGTCAGAGAGGATGATTTTTTGCATCCTTACATAACATCAGTTCTGCCTGTAGGGAGATGATTGTTACTGTCTCATCTCATCTTTTGTTGAGCAAAAGCCTAGAACTTCAAGAACCTGCATTCTAATTGCAAATGTAATTTTGGAGCACAGTAACTTGTGTGAAAAAAACCAATTTCTGACAGTTCTACTTGGATATAGCTCGAGAATAGCCACTGATTTACAGCTGTAACTAATATCACTGGATTGGATTGTTTGTGGCAGGGGTTTTGTTGTGTGTTTTAGCAGCATAGAAATTGATTGTTTCCACCCTGTAGATGTCTTCTAGATGTCCCAGCTAGCTGTCCACTCATCCAGGAGTGAGCTATTTATGCTGTACCAGTCAGTTGTAGCCATACTTTCAGATTAATAAATTAAAGATTATCAATTCCAAATAGTCAGTAAGAAGTAGATTTAAGATTACTTGAATTTTTCAGAGAATTTTTGTTTTCTGTATTTTTGCATTAAATAGACAGTAAAAATGCCCTACAAGTAGTTATTTTTTTCACCCTCCCTTTGCTGTCTTGTTGCCTCTATGACCTATCAGTGATCAGGTTTAATTTAGTTTAATTTCTTTCCTTGTTCACTGCAATCCTAGCAAAGGATGTGGGTCTTAAATGATCAAGTTCTGAGCCAGTGGCACCAAATTTTAACCAATGCTTGTCAGTATAGTAAAAGCTATATTCAAAGATATTCTTCAATCTTTAATAATTTTTTACATATCATATTTTGTTAAAAATTACCTAAATGTCTCTCCCTCATGGATTTGCATGTTTAAATTTAACAGGTAGGAAGTACAAGATATTACACAAAATGTGTGCAATATTTTAGAATACTGAGAGAAAGGGTTTTCAGGTTGCAAGGTGACCTGAAAGGAATTCAAAATTTCTTGGTTTTAAGAAACTACTTTTTAATTCTCACCTGAGAATATTTGGAAAGAAATCATATTTATCTCCAGGCTAATATTTTTATTCTTTAAATAGAAAAGCTTTTTCTGTGTTGTGAATGTAATCTGGTGTACCCGTGCAAAGGCAAATTCTTATTTGTTTCATTATTTTGTGTGCCTCAGTTACCTTTAGATGACAGTGCTTTTTCTGCAGAATTGGTTTTTCACTGCCAGTAGAGGGAGCACAGACCCTTGGATTTTACTAGACAAAATATATAAAAATAACAGCTGGATTTTATATACTAAACACATTTTTATTTCATTAATTAGAAAAGAGTAGTTAATTTATATTAAATAATCAAGATTTTAAAGCTGTTGAGTTACTATGGTCATTCTGAAAATACTAGTGAGTCACTTCTATGAAATTTTAAAGTGAGGTGCCTGCAAGTAATTCTTTTATGAGGAAAAAAAATTACTGCCTGACACTAGTAATCTGATAGAGTTCTTATAAGCAATCCTTTAAAATAAATTTGAATATAATCCAGAATCAGACTTTATCTACTTAACCTTTAAAATATCCAATAATTTTACTCAAAGAAGATAATCAGAATAAAGAGAAATTTAGTATCCTAATTAATATTTCACATAGTGGTTTTTCTATTAAAGTTTTTTCAGTGAAAATATGTTTTTAGTTTTAACATGTTGAATTTATATTTTTGTGCAAACCACAATTTTCAAGTAACTTAGAAATTAGTTCTTTAATTAAAATATATTTTTAAATAACATTATCTTTTTTCTCCTGTATTTTCATAGCTTGTATTGCAATGAACTTTTATCACTCCTTTTCACTACAAGCTGTCAAACAGCAGGGTGTCTTATTCATTGACTCCTAGACAGCTGCATTTTATGTTTTGATTTTTTTCCATATGTTCTTGCTCTATCAAGCTTTAATCTTTCAATCAGGCAAACATTCCAAGCACAATAGTTTTTGTAGGAGTTACAGGTACTTGGAAGTTCTCAGACATACAGTTTCTGTAATATTTAATATTTTTCTAGCATTATAGCAATAGACCAATGCAGGTTATTTGGTTGCAGATGGATACTTTTTTTGACTAGTAATCAATCACTACCAACTCCCAAATAGCCAATAAAAAATATGTTAAGTATGGCTTCACATCCCAAGTCATCCTCTTCCTGTTAAAAGTTAATGGCAATCAATCATAGATTAATTTCACACAAAGGTTTAATTTCACATAAAGGATCTGTTTGGTCGTTGCTGGCTGTTTATGTTCGGTTGTTTGGCGTTTCGTTTGTAAATATGGGCTATAAAGGAAGCATATTAACTTCAAGGTAATTGGCTTATCAACAAACATTTAATAAGTAATAATTCTATGATTTTGAAGGTAAATAATATGAAAATTTGAAAATTGGTCTTCTGGAGCATTCTAAGCATAGCCTAATATCGTTCGCTTCTGCTCTGTTTCTTTTAAAGAAACCTGAGTTTTGCTGTTTCTTTCTTGTACAAAAACAACCACCAACACAAACACTGCATGTAGATTTTTTCTTAGTATCTATTGACACAGGTATACACTTTTATATATGTCTCTAATTTTTTTATTTCTCTATAGCGCTTAAGAAAGTAGTTTACTGTGGCTTCTGGGTCAAACTTTAAATTAGAATACAAAACTATACCTCTTTTATATACTTGTTTAAAACCAAAGGATGATGTTGTCATAGCTGAATCTTTTAACTCTCAAGATTGTTATTGCTTCTGCTGCCCAAAACCTCGCCTTTTTCTTTTTTTAAGTCTGGCTGCTGCCCTTTGATTTGTGTCTTTTTGCTTTTGTCTATAAGAGTAGGAAATGATATCTACGTAGACAGCAACACTCAACTTCTCCTATTTCTGTCCCGGCTTATTTTTCCAGAAAAATGCAATGAAAGCATTGCCATTTATTTCTAACAAAATATTCTCTAATATTTCTAGGGGTCTGGGGATTTGTTTTCTGCCCTTTGGACCCATACTAGTTTGTGAGCTTGAGCACTCACAGAGGGCACATAGTAATTAAAATCCTACCCTTGAAATTGTTCTCAGTGTGGGAAAATGATCCTTTCACCTTCTAGGACCAACCTTTCACATCCAATCTGACTAAGACTTCAGTACATTCCACTGGTTATAAGCTGTATTTTGAAATCTCATTGAGGATTAAAACTCAGAATATCTATGTATCTAGATGTGTATACACTTGTAAGTTTTTTTAAAGTAAGCACAACAAATGCAATTTATTTTAAATGTTCTTCTATTTTCTTTAAAAGTATTCTGATGAGTAAATGAGTAAAATGAGTAAAAGCTATGGAGATTTATATTTTCTAGATAACTTTCATCATAGATACTTAACCAATAGAAGTAATTAGCCATTGAATACTATATATTATAATGTCTTAATGCATTTATTTAAAAAATGTTTCATTTAAATCAGCCATGGAAAATTGGTGTCTCATTTATATATTTCCAACAAAATGGTTTTCTAGTTTTCATTTTGATTCAGTTTTTTTTTTTTTTTTTTATTACTTTAGAAGATTAAAAGTGTCTGAGTGAAATGTTTTTTTCTGTCCAAAGCAATATACTTTTCCTACTGTAAACACTTGTTAGAAAAGATAAAACTCCTTAGTTCACATATCTGTAATGATAAGAGATAATCCTTTCCCCTCAAAGCTGAAGACTGGGGGGAGCTGGGGGGCGGGGGGTGGGGTAGGAGGAATAAAAAAGCCACCAAAACCAAGTAATTCAAGTGGGAAAGAATTATCCCCATTTTTCTGATGAAGAACTGGAGCATGGTTTTCAATTAGTTTGTGTACTGAGAAGTCTAGAGGATGAAATAAGGTTGACATTTCAGAGACTGAGGGAAATTTCTTTATGTACTCTTCTGGAGTGGAAATAATACACTGAGGATACAGACAAATGCTTGTGAAAATGCAGCAGCAGATTTCTCACTCTGTTTCCTGTAACAAAAATAGAAGGAAAAAACTCTAATGTGCCCTTTAAAATACACTTATAAAGTAATCATGAATTTCTTAAGAAATATAAAAAAACTCTAATCAAATCATGATTATTCCATTGATGAAACAACATTTTATAGTATTAAGAGCATATTTTATAGGGTTTTCTATTTTTTTTTCTTCTTTTCCTATTCCTATATTCCCTTTTCTTGTACTGACACACTTATGCAATGATTTCCAAACTATGATTTTGTCATCCTAAGATTTCCTGTTAAATAGCTATATTCCAGTTTTACATGTCTGTTGTTTTTATCTAACATTGCTTCACTTTTTTTCTTATTTTTCTGCTACTCCAAGTGCGACTACCTGGAAATTTTTCCAATTCCAACTGAAAAGCTTCTTCCCCAGCTACCAGCCTAATTTCTCCAAATAAACAAGAGACAGTTAACTGGTCATAAACAAAATTTTTTTTCTAGTGTTTTTGTTAATAAAAACTTGCCTGTGAAAAGGATTAAAATGAACTTCAGCACAAGAGCCTTCATTGCCAGAGACATAGCACAAGAGTCAGAAACACCTCAGCATCAGTTTAAGGAATTCTGTATGTCTCTCAGGAGGGTGACAAGCACATAGCTCATTATATCATGTTTTTCCTAATTTTTGCCACGTTTGCTTTTCTGGCATGACAAATCTAAGTCTTAAGGAACCCATAATGAATCTGGGGTCTGTAGAAATCCAACTATAATCAAGTAATTTCCATTCAATTTCCTCAGAAAAAGACAATCAATAGTAGTTTAATATAGAAGAAATTGGTAACTTCAGCTCCTATAATAATCTTCATTATGAATGAGCTTTAAAATGTTTATACCGTTCTTGTCACTGACTGAGGGTTTGACTATAAATCTTAGTAAACATAGAATCATAGAATGGTTTGGTTTGGAAGGGACTTTCAAGATCACTTCACTCCACTCCTGCCCCCTGACGTGGGGAGGAACATATGACACATTTTTTCTCTACTTGTTCTGCACCTGTCAGAGGATAACTAGAGAGCTGATGGATTTCTGCAATTTTCCTTTTTGTTTTGAGAGTCATTAAACAACTGAACAAGAACCACTCTAGTCTCGGAAATCTCTCTCCCTCTCCATTCTAAAATATAAGTGCGTTTGCAGGGTGGGCTTGATAGCAAGCTTCCTGAAATCAAAATAAGTCTTTTTTCTCATTAATGTCAACATACTTTGCTTTTGACTCAAAATTTAAGTTTCTCTCTGAGATTTAAATTTTATAGAGACCTCTGTTTCTTCTAGGATACTGAATTAAAGTCTAATTAAAGATTTCACTACTATTGCTATTTGTTTACTAAAATCCTTTTATATTTTCTTGTAGGTTCATCAAGACTGCCATATGATTGCAAATGGTTCGGCAATTAACTCCCTTAATATAACGGCATTCATACCATACTGACCTGTAGACTTATATATGCAAAATTTTTCCTGATACCTTCTTATATACCTTTATCAACAGTTATGTTGACCTGGTGTTCATTAATTACTAATTCTCAGAAAATTTTCATTTTTTCATGAAAGAACTTTAAAAAAAATAGGGTAGAAGTTCAGTTATTTTAGAATTATCAATTAGTTGCCTGCATTCATGAGTACTATGCTTGTTGTCTCTACTGCCTTCCTTGTTTCCTAAACTTATCTTCTGATTTTTAGTGAACACTTCCTTGTTTGTTGGTTTGTTTGTTTTTAATTTCCTTGGCAAGCATTAATTTAAGGAATTATCATAGAACATGATCTCCAGAAACGAGAGCATGGACTTACTAAAAATTATCAAAAAATCCTTGATAAAGCGTTTATTTTGTGCACCTTGGATTTGCAAACACATTGAAACAATGAAACATCAGCATCCAGCTGTGTCTATAAATGAATGGGATAGGATGAAGAACACTGTTAATATTTTTCTGGGCCAAACTTGGCTAACCTTAATGAGTGTAAATGTTCAATGTGAATAAGGTTTGCAAAATATATCTCACATGGATTATGGCTCTACCTAATCTGTGATTGCTTTATCCCCACCACCACTACTTCTCCCCTTTTTGCCTCCTCCCTTGTTTCTTTTTAGAAATCTAGGTAGACTACTAAAAGTCTACTGCACATCCACTGCACCAAGTAGTAGCATCACAGAAGCAAACTGAAAAGCTGGTAATTTATTTTCTGCTTTTTAGTTTCTTCTGTTGCTCTTAATTGTAAGTTTTGGGAAGAATGACTCTCATGCTAGACCAACATTCACCTTGCCTGAAGTACTCAGCTCTTCTGGTGTTTTTCAGGATAGAATTTTTTGCTTCATTCTCATCCACACTTTTACCCTTGCAGTGACAAGATACAGTGGTTTTATCTTGATGGTTACCTGTACAACCCGTTATCTATGACTATAAATAACATTATTTTTTTCAGTCTTCTCTATGGGCTGGAGTCTGGTTTACATGGATGAAAGAGATGATTGTCCAAAGTGTTTTTCTATCAGTGAAACATTGACAAAATCTTGTTTGTCATATATATCTCATATATATGATTACTGTGTATGTAATCATAACAAGCCTTCATTTTCACCTCCTTAGACTGCTTAGAGTCTTTTCCAAAAACAGAATAAGGAATAAGGAATTTCTTATCAGTCTTGGGAAATCCCAGTTCTTTTTTAAAATAATGCTTACAATCAGTAAATGGAGAGTTGAAGCTTTCAAGAACATATGTGTATGTTTATACATTCTCGCTCTACTGAGTGAACGTTGTTGACAGATCTGACAGCACTTCCAGAGAGTTGCTGGAGTAATAGTAAACAAGATGGCTGGAACTGTATATTATAGTGGTTTTAAGTTGCAACTATAATATTAAAATATGTCTCCTTGTTTTTGCATAATCTGGACTATTTCAGTGAAACAAGGAGTTATCCTAACTAAATGCCCATACTATTTAGATAGCATCTTGTCCATTTTACCCAGCGATGAGCAGACACATCTTCAACTAGACCATGTTGCTCAAAGAGCTGTCCAACCTGAGCCTAAACGGTTCCAGTGATGGGGCATCCACAATTCTTAGGGCAACATTTTGGAGGACCTCACCACTGTCATAAGGTAGACTTTCCTCCTAATATGTAATCTAAACCTACCCTCTCTTGGTATGAAACTCTTTACCCTTGTGCTGTCACTACAGACCTTAGAAAAAAGTCTCACCATCAACATATAAAAAAGAAAAATAAAATTAAAAGATCACAACAGAGAAACATAAGGTTTATTGCAAGTTTTACCAAAGCAATCTACACTACAGGAGGGAAAGACAAAATTACATACAATTGTAAAAATACTTTTCAGTGTCACAGAGCAGAAAAGTGATAACAGCTGTCAAACGTAAAAAGTCACGAATTCAGAAAAGAATCTCTAATGATATGATGTTCCTTTTTTTGCATCTATGGGATACTTCCTGTTTTCATTGGACTGAAGAGTTGCAAAAATTTTGTAATAAAAATTGGGGTTAGAATAAATAAATTAGCCACATTTCTAAAATTAGTTCTATCTAATTTTTCCCCTCTTCAAGTCAATTGCAGAAGAAATCTTTTCATTTTCCTATCCATTATATTGCAAAACTTTTTTTCCTGAAACTTATAGACTGAGCCATGCATCCTGACTTCTAATATCTCTCTCAAGCACATAAAAAAGCAAATAAATAACTAAAAATATTTCCTTTGACTATTCTAAGCATTATCAAGACTAATTTCTCAGGAAACCCTGATGATATTTCTTATTTTGAATCCTAATGCAAGTATATCACAGTCCTCTTAAATATTCTCTTTATGCTTTCTTTAGCACTGGATAATTTTATAAAGTGGAAGCGTAATTTGTGTTCAGAATGGAGTTGCTTAAACCTATCAGTGCGCCCGATAATACAGAAAGAGTGAGGTAATTTGACTCTTGTTTTCCTGAAAGAGAAAACTTTTGAACTCTTTGCTGATTACCTTTTGTTTAGAATAGTAGTGTTATAGATGTCACAATTTTATTTTGTATGACAGGAAAAATCATTTTAGATGGTTCTGAGAAACTGGGTTGATTAGTGACTCAAAAATATCTACTTAAGTGCCCCCAGGTGCAGAGGGTGTGCACACCCATCACAGGAAGCTAAAGCTGGGTGTTGAACAAGATAAAGGAAGATGTTGATTATAGGCAATTTCTGAGACTATTTTTTTTCTCCTGACAATGTTCTCCCTTACATAATGGCTCAGCTGTGACAACTCACCTCCAGGAAAGTGCTGGGACATTCACAGGTGGTCTGAAGGTATTCACTCCTTCTGTTGGGGCGGAGTAGTCTCAGCTGTGCTGAGATGAGAGGCAGCTGTATCATCCACATCATTACCACATTCAGAAACTCCCTGCCCCAGGTGAGTTATCTGGGTGTTCCCACCTGAAACTGAGAGCATATGGATCATGGAACTTATGTTTTGTGGGTTTCTTTCACCTGTGATAGATCAAGATTGTAACCATCACTTTCATCAACAGGCACTGAAATTGTAAAAGACAAGTCTTGTCATGGTATCCAGTGGGTGACAACAGTATATCTTTCTGCTCTTATTCCTTTTGGGGTTTTTTTTCGTATTTCTTTCTATTGCTCTCTACCTCACATTTACTGCTAAATAAAACTCCGTACTATTGTCTTTGGCATGTGGTCTTGTTTGCAGCTTGGTTTGGGCAGAAGCATCTTTCTAATAATTTTAATAACTGGATCTTAACAATGGCAAAAAAGAAAACTCCCCTTGAGGAAAGTCTTAGGAGATGATTACATTTGTAGTTCTTTGGTCAAGCTAGATTATACTGGTGTATGTCTATCACATATTTCAGAGGAAATTTGTATGAAACCACGTAAATATAGTTCCAACTAACAGATACTGCAATGGAATTACTAGCAAGATTAGTTTTCAGTTTGATTAAATTAAGTCTACTTCATGTAAATAAAATGGAATTTTTTAGTAAACAAAGCAATGAACAAGGATGAGGAAGTGGAATGACGATTTTTTCTCTTCAGACAATACATTGTGGAGACCTATTAACTGAGTCACATAATCAATTGGATAACATATTAATGCCAAGTCCTGCAATTTAGTGGCAATAATGTTTGGTGATTTATAGTTATGTAATTAGGTGAAACACACATTGACACTCATACACAAAACTGTATTGAAAAAACAAAACAAAACTTTCAATGCTGAGCTGTCCCTATATGGAAGATAACTTACCACTCAGTTGCTCAGTCCCACACCCTCAGTGGAATGGGAGACAGAATCACGACAAAAGTGAGAATACGTTCTTGTTGAGATAAACACGATTTAATAAGTGAAGGGAAAGGATAGAAAAAACATCAAATAGTTCAAAGATTAAACAAAATCTCACCACCTCCCACCAACATGATGCCCAGTCTCCCAGCAACAGCTAGCTTGGATCACAAAACCCATTACACACCCAGTTTTACTGCTCAGCATGATGGCATGTGGTATGGAACATCTCTTCAGTTAGTTGGGGTCTGTTGCCCCAGCTGTGTTTCCTCCTAACTCCATGTGTGCCCCCAGCCCACTCATTGTGGGCAGAGTGGGGAAAAGGACGACTTTCGTTCTGTGTAAGCACTGCTCAGCAACAGTAACACTGGTGCATGAACCCTGTTTTAGTCACACACCCAAAACACACCCCCATATGAGCTTCTATAGAGAAAATTAATTTAATCCCATTTGGAGCCAGTAGAAAATGTCTACTGTGAATGTGTGCTCAGCTTAAGGTGATGAACATTTCAAAATATCTTAATTTAGGTATCTGCTTTTTGGTTGAAGAGGAACGTAATATTTAATCTTGGTTATGGGTACATACTACTGAAAGTCATGTATTTGTTTTATTGTTTGGAAAATGGCATCTACTCATTTTATGGCTTCCTCCTAGCATAATAGGATTAACTATGTGCTTAGAATTAGTGGGCAGATAGGCCACAGTAGAAGGACACAGTGTTTGCACTCACTTTACAGTACAGGGGAAGGATTGTCTGGATGTACCCCGATATGAAGTGGTTTGAGCTTGTTTAGCTGTAATTACTAATTTCTAGATGTCAAGTAAGTATTTTTAAAATTTGTTTTAGTTCAATTTTAGTTTATGAAAAAAACAAGTAGTTATTTTCTGAGCTGCCTATGACTCCAGAATAAAACTTGGCATGGAAGAATGGAAATACAGGGAAAGTATCAAAGATCCCAAGCTAAAGAAATTCAACTTGGTGTCGCTTGGGTAAAATCAGTTTTAGAAGTGAGAGTGTAAAATAGAATTGTTTGGAAACTTTGAAATGGTGTGTACTGTTTTCAAATATGTAGTGGTTTAAGATAACATTCAAATAAACCTCTGTAGTCTCAAAACTGAGGAGAAACATTTGTTTTTTGTCATTTTACTTACTCAATAAGTTCATTTTCTGTAGGTGTGTTTTTGGTTGTTTTTTTTTTAAGAGACTTTCAGAAAATATCATCATGTGCTCAGCTCCTAGAAACTTGACAGTAATTTCATTTTTTTGGGAAGAGTCTCTTCTGAGCGCGAAATTAAAGGTAGGTTCTGGCAGAGAAGTCATTCCATGAATGTCAGGACTGACAATGCTGAGTTTCTTTTGGATTAGTGCTCTTGAACTGATTGAATTATCAGGGTTATATTGAAAAGTGATGCTATCAGCATGAAGAAAATATCTCGTAGTAGTGCAAGATTTTTTGACAACAGGCACACATTTGACAGAATGAATCCATCAGTGACACTATCTCTACCTGGCCATATATTTGCATTAAATACATAGCACTGTATTTGTGCTTGAGGCCTCTGTAAATCCATCAACTTTCTTTGGAATATTAATATGTTTACTTGGGAGGGGCCTTGCTGATATGTTGTTTAAATGTAAATATACCCAAGTTAGTTCTCCCAGGTTTCTATAAGGCTGTTGGAAATAAAAAGGCATTTGTTTTCAGTTCAGTTTATCCTTTTTTAGTGATGTGAAAATTTGAAATAAATGTATGCTAAGATGTACAGTCTGCTCCTGTCCAGGCTACTCGTTTACCTGCAAAGATTACATCATTTTCCACCTGACTCAGGTACTGACAAAACACATTTTAAATCTTTCTCTTTTCATGGAAATTTTCTGAGGAATTGTAGTGCTTTGAAGCCATAGGACTACAGAATAATTCAGGTGATAAGAAACCTCAGAAATTTTCCAACTCTGCTCTAGACGGGGGAAGCTGTGAGGTCAGTCTAGGTTTTTCAGGGCTTTGTCCAGTCAGGTGATGAAAACCTCCAAGGACAAAGCATAACTTCTTAAGGCATCATCTTCCACCGCTAGGCAGTACTCAGGGGGGACAAGCTTTCAGATCTAAGTCTGTTGCGTGCCTTCTTAGGCCCATTAACTCTCATCCTCCAACTACACACTGCTGTGAAGGACCTGCCTCTCTCTCTTTTATGAGGCTTTCCTGCTGTTAGGCTCCCCCAAAATAGTCTCTTCTCCAGGCTAACCAATTCATGTTCCCTCAGGCTCTTGTAACACAGCAAGTGCTGCTGTCCCAAGAATCCCAGCAACTTTCTCCTGAATTTGTCCCAGTGTGGATCAGTCTTTCCTGCCTTGGGAGTACATTCAGACCCAACACAACACTAAGGTCAGTCTTGGTATGCTTTCACATAACTATTACACAGTGCAGAAATGCTTTGTGTCTTCTAAGTTTTTAACAGTTTTACCTATGCAAAAATTCATGCATTCAAGCTCACTGGTCTTGAATTAATTTTATTCTGAGATTTCTGTTCACATCTGAATCTTAAAGTAAAATTTAGGAGATGTAAGCCCCAGCAGATTAAAGCCCTCTGCATAACAAATCTTTTGATTTTTCAACAGGTGTAGACAGCAATGAAGTTTTTCATTCCTTCATTAAAGTCTACCAGCTGTATTTCCAATATTTGACTTTTAAATTTCCAAATAACATCATTTACTTCCCTAACTTTCCTTTCTAATAAAAGGGACAGGATAAATTTCCTAATTATATTTAACATCTTATATTGGAGTATTTACTAATACAGATGGCTTCTTTCAGCATATGGTTCATTTATTTGCTGTTACTAGTACATTGAAAATATATTAATTACCCATGGTCAGTAGGCAGTTTAATTACTCAGACTTCATTTATTCAGTCACATTTTATTCACACTTTTTTTGTGACTGTTCCTTAAACAGAAAACCAGATAATTTTTTTTTTTCCTTTTCCCCATCTCCTTGCATGCAGTATGCAGTATGTGTGTGAATATCATGCTGTTACAAGACAGGGGGAATCATAGATGTAGGGTAAATATTTGTCTATGTGTACATTCTTTGGGAAGTTCAATTTGCTTGAAGAACTCTTTGATAGGACTACAGAGTACTGTAAATTTCACAGAACTTGTCCTTTCAGGGACAATCCTGAGAAATTAGATTTATTGCCCCCAGAATTTTTCAGTCATGATTAAATGAAAGAGATGAGTTAGGAAAAAACCTCAAAAGATAAGCATGTATGTGTATTTGCTGCATCTCTTTACAGCAATGAGAGTCCTTCTAGAAATGGGATAGGCATGTAGTGGTTGATGAATGACCTAAGTGTTTCACTGAGATAAACATTGAAGGCAGGGGTACCCTGCCTTCTTTATGGTATGTGTTTTCATCTTTTAAATACCTGTACCATGGCTTCAAATGATCCACTAAAGCTGGGCATGAAAACATTACTTTCTTGGGATGAATTTTTTTTTCTGGGTGCTTTCACAACAGAAACAAGGTCTTATACTCAGATGTGAATATAAAGCTACCATTCAAATTAACCCTTGTCCTTCTAAAATTAATGGTATATTTATTTAACAATATTTTGAATCTTATATTTTCTCTCAGAGGGAATCCTAGAGAAGGGTTGTAACTCATTTTACTTACAGTTAAGAGCTTGTTGGACAAAGACTTTGAGAAGAGACTCAGACTTCTGGAGCTGACCACATAAAAAACTTTATTGAAATTAGTTTTCAGTGAATTATTGGTAATAGAGAGTAAAATTAAGCAATCCTCTAAGGCTATGCAATACAACCTAGTTGTCTGTTAGTCCAGTTTGGTTTGATTTCTTCAGGAACGTGAGTCTTAAAGCCATCTTTTTCTCTGGACACTCCACAGAAATCATGGTTTTTATTCTTTGTTTTCAGATACCTGCAGAGCTCAGCTGCATGTGATTGCAGTATCATTTATCTATCATTTGTTTTCAAACACAAGTTATACATATGCAAAGTACTAGTCTTTGAATCTGATACTTACTGTAATGCAATTTGCATTGTTTATTGTTCAAGATATTCTGTTCACAGAGATTGATTGGTTACATTAAAATGCACACTTGTGCTTGTTTCTTGTGTATTGAACAGTTTTGATCACTGACATTAAGAAATTTTTTGCATTGAAAGTATTTTAGTTTAGAAAACAAATATGTGACTAACCCTGATTTTAGACAAAACTTGCATACAATTTCCTGTGGAAATCCTAAAACTGAAAAGGACCTCTCCACAAGTCTTCTACTGAAGGCTAAGTGAGATCACCTCAATAATCCAGGAGTTAAATTTTCTAGTATAAGCACATTGTGTATTGGTTGTGCAGTGAATAACAGACTCAAGACAAAAGAGTGTACTCTTAGCCTTGGTAATGATGCAGGCATCACAGAGATGAAGAGACATAGAAATCAAGATGGGAATAATGAGATAACCTGAGATACAGGTGAAAGATATGAAAAAATCTTCTTCCTGGAGAAATATACTGGTGCTGAATGTTCTGCTACCCAAAATAATAGCAACTCTAGAGAAACTAGGCAAATGAGGAAACTAGAATCAAATTTGAATTAGTTTTTTGAGGCTAAAATTTTCGAAAGTAACTCATTAAATAAAAACATCAGTGATTTTTCGCTGATATTTGGCTAAGGAGCCATTTGAAGCAATGAGAAAAAATACAAAACCCACTGGGTTTTGGATAATCAAGAATTTTTCTGTCGGAGTCCTGAGTGCATCAAGAGGTTTTAGCTGACCTGATCAGCCTATAACTGTGTTTTTCCACAATTCTTTGCAACTTTTTCCCCAAGGTTGAGCAGCTTGTTTCAAAAGCCAGCTATGACATAGTGCAGTTGTGTGACCTTGTACCAGACATCTATAAATACAGAAAAGTTTCCAGAAAGAGAAGTGAGAAGTAGAAAGTCATATACTGCCAGAGATCTGTCAAATGCTTCACCTGGGCCCCTGTGTGCACCTTCTGCCTATTGATCTACACATTGCATTTAGGTTCAGTCCTTGCCTGAGCTACATCAGAGGTGTGCTGTGTTTGGGCCTTATTATTGCTGATCTCAGCACTACCATGATGATTTGGAATCCCCAGGTCTCCTATGGATTTACCTGGTGATCGCAGGGCATTCAGCTTAGCCTAGTCACCATTGCTATTCCTGCCCTGGTACCCAGACTTCACCACTTCAAAACGTCTTGAATTCTAAACTGAGCAAGCATCATAGAGCGTTCCTCTGTCTGTGCAGGAAATACCTGAGGGTTTTGGTGGGAGACATTTTGTTTTGTGGTTTTAATTTATTCTACTTATAAATATAAAGAAAATTGGTAGGCGTAAAAAGCCAAAACACAATGCATAAAAATGCACATCACCGGGAACTTGAACTAACCCTTTACATAATTTTTGTACCCTAATTTTTACACCTTTTATTTTTTCTTCCATTTTAGCTCCAGTTTTGGTTTGTTTTGTTGTTGTTATTGTGGGGTTTTTTGTTTGGTTTTTTTTTCCCACCACACTGATGGTAAGAAGTCTTGGGCTTCTAATACTGAACTCATTTCCAAAATTTGTTTTGCCAGTTCGCCTTCTGCCCTACAGAAAGTATTGCTTCCAAAATTTGCATTTTCATAGCTCACTAATCTTAAAGAGTTCATGAATACATGCAGGGATTTGACAGACATAAAACTGGGCTGCACAGCATGTAGGAATGCTGATGTTTTATTAAATGTTAAGTGATTACCCAGAGTATAAAATCCAGAATTAAAGGATAGTGCTGTTCTAATCTTCATTTTCTGTTTCAAATTCTTCTTTAACAGTATTCCAGCCTGGAATTTATTCTGAAAACAGTTACTAGTTATAGTTTTTGGGTTTTAATCTGCATTGATATTATTGTGCATGTGGTTTCAGCAGATGCACTCCATTTGATAGTGGATAAAAAATTAGGCTGAATTGTTTTCACTTTCACATTTTTCTTTAAATCAGCCATGCAAAACCACAACCAGTTATGTGCACATATTTCTGGCTTTCTTTACTTGGAAAGTAAGTAGCTTTTCTCTTTCTTTATAATCTCAAAATTTCCATTTATAAAATATAAGAAAAAAGAAATTAAGGCAGTCAAATCTCACAGATCCTTAAGCTTTATTGTTCATGCTGAGTGCAGACCAAAATCTATAACTTGTTTTACATCTTTTCGTTCTTGGAAACAAAGAATAATTAGAGATATGCAAATGTGCCAAGAATGCAGCTGTGCTGCTAACACTTAAACAAAGAAAGAAAGGGATACAGAGAAGACAGATTTATTTTTGGAACTGGTTCCTAAGGCTATCAGTCTTCTGCTGGTCTTTCCTGTCACTGTGTGACATTTAAAAAGATGACTCTTTCAAATTGCTCTATGCCAAATGTAAACAGCAATTCTGCAGTGTGAGTTGAGGTTTACAGTAAAGATAGAGAGAACTGCTTTCAAGAAATTACCCCTGTGATTGCAGAAATGGAAAGCCAATGAGGCTTAGTTGGATTTTTTTTAATACCTTACTATTCAATATCAGTTTTCTTTTAAACTCTGTGGAGGAAAACATATAGAAATATTTTATTTTTTGACATTGCAAGAACCACAGTCTAAGAATGATGTCTGAATAAATAAATGGAAATTGCTGAAATAGCAACTTCAAAAGGAATATACCAAAAACTGATACGATAGCTGGGAAGTAAATGGAAGAATAAGGAAAAAATTGATCTCGACTTGATCTGACTAAATATCTCAGCAATTTTGTAACCGTTCCTTCACCTTGATTTATAGTGTCTTCAAAAATTGTTCAATATCTGTTTTAGTGGATGATCCATTTATAAACATACTTGAAACCACTAAAATACAACTGTATGTTTGTCATCTATGACAAGCATCTTATGAGGGAATTGACCTGGGAGTTGGGATTGGAATGCAACTGAGGAAACATGATTTCAGGACAGGTAATTCCAAACGTGGATAATAAATGTAATTGTTAAAAGATCTTTTGGTCTCTTTTACATTTTAGTTTTACAGATAGACATAATCATACCTTTGGCTGGTCTCAAAATGAGTTAACACTATATTATACCTTCTTCCAGCTATGGTATCTGAAGGTAAACTAACTTAATCTGACTTTTTATCTCTAGAAAACTATATACCTCCCCAAAACATGTTTTATTGCTTGTGCATAGATTCATGCAATATGTATGCAAATATGTGACTCAAATATGTTATGTGGTACTAAACTCATATTGGTTATGACAACTGGGCTTGAAACAGAATAGATTTCTGTGCATCTGGCCATGTTATTTTGGGGAATGAGCACAAATGCTTGTGAACTGAGACTATTTGTCTATTTGAGCAGGAAAGGGATTGTCACTACATATCATAGAATCACAGACTCATAGCAGGGTTTTGGTTTAAAGGGGCTTTAAAATAATTTAGTTCCAGCCCCCTGTCATAGGCAGGGACACCTTTCCCTAGATTCAAGATTGCTCAAAACCTCATCCAACCTGGCCTTGATAGTTGCTGCCATAAATGTATATTTGACTTCAGAATTTTGGAACAGCTTTCCAGGTGTGATTTCATAATTCTGTATGTTTCAAGTATTGCAGTAAGAGGGGTTTGTTAGCAAGCTAAAGGCATACACCCAGACAAGTAGAAAGCAAATGACTAGCTGCTTAAAGATGTTAACATTCTTTTCAAAACAGTCAGTCCCAACAATTTATAACTGAAAGTAAATTTTTCTTCTTGAAGCTGTACAAAACTGTTGTGGAAAAAAAAAATGAAAATCAAGAGAAACAACCGAAGAAATTTAATTTATACCTATTAAGTCAAAAAGACTAAGTCATAGCAAAATGTGTTTTGGAAAATTAATGGTTGTTACTTCTCTGCAGCTTGCTTTTACTTGACACTTAAAATAATTACAATGTTGAAAAGCTGCAGTACCACACTAAGAAATATTTGAGTATAGACTCAGAATAAATTGCAAAATACTGAATTAACAAGACTACTTCCTGGAGCACTTAGAAGGGGTTTTTTACACAGTTGCTGAAACCTCCAGACATTATGAAAGGTAGGTAGTTCTGAAGACATTATTGGTAGAAGTGCTTTAAATACAGAATGAAATAGCAAAAAAAGTTTAGAATGTACCCCAGAGAATAAACATAAGACAGAAAATTCAGACATCATTTTGCCTAGAGATTTATGTAAGATTAGTTTACAAAGCTTTTGTTGGTATATATGCATTGAGCAGTGATAGGAAGGGCAGCAGAAGGCACTTTGATCATTGGTGAAGTAAAGATATGTCCACAGACAGAGCATGTTATTTAATTTTTTTTGAGTTACTACTTAGAACTTAAGTGAGATAGAAAAAAAATCAGTTGTTAATAAGAAAAAAAAAGTACATCTAATCACTGAAATGTACCACTTTTCTCTAAATATTTTGTTTAAGTATTTTGTCTAAATATTGTTCTTTACATTTCATTATGATTAGCTGAAATGGAACACCTAATGGAGAGTCTTAATGAATACTATAAGTCAAATGAGTTGCTCAAGTTAATGAGTCATTTTGTTGCCTTGGGAAGGCTGACCTGAAACAGAGGCTAGGCAAAACTAGAGAATAAAATCAGGATTTATTAAAAGGTCCCCAGAATCCACCCTGGGCATTACAGAAGCCTATGCAAGGCAGCACCCAGGGTGGTCTGCAAGTGGTGGCAAAGATGGCCACGCCGAGTCACGAGATTTTGCCCTTTTATAAGTTTAGGTCTATTTGCATACTGGGGTCCAATTGCCCAATTACAGCCCCAGGCCGTGAGGTCCCATCCTTCTCGTTCCACCCCTCAGTCCATCGTTGTTTGTGTTCTTGGCCTGAAAGTTGTCCTTGGTCTTCCAGCAGAAATGGATTTGATTTGTTTTTTACTGTACAGGGAGCACAGTACAGTTCCTAATAAGAGGCTTCATCCCTCAACAGCACAGAATCTGAAAATATAAAAGCTAAGGCATCAATTTAATGGTAGCTTTGGGGATGAATGAAAGGAATATTTTCATGAATTGCAAAAATGGGGGTAAAAAGGAAACATTCTTCCACTGTATAAGGTCCTCAGGTAAGTACCAAGCAAAGATTTGGCCAAAACCAGTTCCCATGAAACCAACTGTGAAGAAACAGGTATCTCTGAGACAGAAAGAGTGAGCTGGGAAAAGAAAAAAACACTTGAAACCAGAACAAGCACTTATGTTTATTGGTAGAAACAAAACAATGATTCTTTGCAAGTACTATTTTGAGAGAAACTGTGGATAATCTAAGCAAGAAAAAACCCCTTTCTATTCATATTGTGTTGTGGGACAAATTTTTACATATTTACATACATACATATATATATATATACATATCTCACTGTAAAATAAAATGAGACATTACTGCTTACATACTTTATCCCAATAGAAATGAGCTGAGAACAAACTAGTTCTTAATTTGGCCTTGTCTGAAATGTACTTAAATCTCTTCTAGATCCTTTTAAAACTGAAGACAAATGGACAATAAAGGTTAGGTATGGTTGTATGTGTTATGAACATGTATTTAAAAGAAAAAATGCAGAAGCAAATAGCTTTCTGATTCCAGAACACTACTGGAGTTTGCTCCTCCAATCCTCACGACATTTTCTTGTCCATTCATTTTCACATACATTTTTTTCAAATTTTGATTCTTATTCAGAGCTGTACAGCAGCTTTGTCGATAAGGTTGCAGTCTGATGCTAATGTATTTGTTTAGCATTATTGCCAATCCATCCTTAAAACAGAAATAATACCTAGAAGTTGTGAGCCATTATCTTCTTTAAATATCAGCTTTCCATGTCCTTCAGCTACTGTCTCGGTGGCAGTATTGATTTTACTCTGCATCATTGCTGCTAAAAACAAACAAATAAACAAACAAACAAAAGCATAACAAAACCCAACAAACACAAAAACCCAAAACAAAAACAATCAACAAACAAACAAAACAATTCAAGAAATTAAAGATGTTAAATTATGCTGTTTCTTGCACAAAATCAGTTAAAACATACTAAGATTACACTCAAACACAAGGATAGCAGTTAAGTGTGTAAATTTTTTGATTAAAGGAGACATCAATTAGTCATTTATGCTGCCTTTAAAGGCAGGAATAAGGACTTCTAGAAAACTCCATCTCATCCTAATACAGATATTTAGCCCTGGTAACCGAAGCAGTTATTACCTGATGTAGTTATTGTCTTTCCTAGTTATACAGGGAACTTAGTATTAATTGTACTTTAGGTGTCTAAAGTTAGGTAACATCACATGCTAATTTTTCTGTGTAAACAGTAGCTTCATAGAACCTTTGACGTCACGTAACATCTTCAAAGAGGGAAATGTCAAACAAAAGTTTGCTTACAAGAATATTGCTATGACACAGAGTCAGCTTTGCAAATAAACAATAAATAAGAACCAGAATAGTACAATGGCAAATGACAATTTGCCATTGTACTATTATTATTAATTCATTTAACACTGAAAAATTAAATTGAAAATTCAAATGAAATAAATGGTTCCTGGTAATTAGGGGTCTGATGAACAATGATTAACAATAAAAGGATTTATGAATAACAAAGTGTCCATTTACTTATGCGTAGATCCTTAGTACAATGTGGGCCAACACCAGATGCTCAAGGAGCAGGACATTCCATAAATCCTGTGTCGTATCTGTCAGCTGTTACACCCAAAATTTCTGCTGTGGGCCATGAGGACTACACCTCATTTGCCAAATAAGGAATGGTGTGCTAATCTAATTAAAATATTAATTAGAATTAAATTTTAACGTTCTAACCAAAGAGATATTATTAGTTTAGTTATAACAACGGTAACAATTGTTCAAATTATATAGGGGTTAAACTGATACAAGCTTTCTACAGTCTATCAATTTCTTTGACATTATACTATGTTTTCCATGTCCAGAGGTCTTCGGATTCAATTTGGGAGAGGATTTAGATCATGTTGTTGGTGTCCCAAGTTCTTTGCTGAGAGAAATGTAATATTGATGAGGGCCTCTTCCTCTTTGCCAAGAAATGAGTATGTAATTTAAATTTATGTTTTCTTTCTCTTTAATCCAGGACATACTTGTCTTTACATTTTATGTTTGCCAGTAAAATCTATGACTTGCTTTTGTCTTCTGTGGTTCTTACCACATCTGAATTTATCATATGTTCAGTGACTTACATGAACTGCAAGCCTGAACTTCTTTTAATATCAGTAATTGATATTTGGTGATCTTTTTTTCTCTAGCCTTAGATCTCCTGTATACCCTGTGCTTTTTTATTATATTATACCTGTATTTGGTATACCTACTTTCAGAAACAGTCTTCCTCTACACTATATATTTATGACAGGTCATATATATTTCAATCCACTTAGAATAACTACTTGCTTGTAACTACTAATATTTGTGTAAAGTGTTGGTTATTCCACTCTATTATACCTAGATAAATTGTAATAATTAGGAGTATTGGTTTAATTTTTAGTAGCTAAGTACTTTATTTGATGATATAATTACTACTGGGGCAAAAAAGGGAGCTAACACAGAATCACTGAACACTGTTTTTATTTTCTGCATCAAGTCACCTTCAGCATCATCTGGACTGGAGGCAAGCATGATCCATGGCAGGCCTTGAAGTGGCATGACATTTCTATTTTTACATGTCAAAAGACTTGGTATTCCTCATTGGCTAGTTCTAACAATGGGAGAGCATAACATGTGCCAATAAATCCACCCTGACAGTAACAGTACTGCTGGCACATGAAAGGGATCATTGCAACAAAACAAGTAATCTTGTATTTAGAATAATTTTTTAAGGATTGTTGGATTTGTACCTTGCTTAATTTACCTTACTGGGAAAAAGAATCTTTATTTTGCTAATTATTGTTTTTCTTTATTTTAGAAGTTATTGTTTTTTACTCCAGATACAAAATTGACTGTTAGGTAAGGCTGAAAACTTTGTTTCTTACAATTGAATAGTTATGAACACTGCTAAGTTCTTGGACTAGTCCTACAATTTCCCAGTCAGATTTTCTTTTATGATTCAGATCTCAAAACACCCCTAATTTTTTACTTCATTGGTAAAATACATGCCTGTAGACCACATTCTTTATTAGTTAGTATCTCTATATTGCATTTTTCAAACTCATTTTTATTATAAACAAAAAATATCCTTGTTACATTGTCACATGAGATTACTTCTTCATTTTATTACTCTGTGGACTTTTAACCTGTTCATCGTGTTAGCTTCTTCATTTTTTCAAGAAATAATTATTTCCATTACTAAATGTTTTCTCCTTTTAGCTGCAGTTTTATTTCCCACAGGTGTTCTTACAAAAAGAGTATGTTCTTAATATGATTATTGATTAAAACAGTTCTCAAATATTCTGTGAAAGATTAAAATGTGGACTGAGTGTTTTGGAGGGTGTTTGTTTAGTTTAGGGATTCTTTTAAAATCTTTTAAAATTCTTCTAGAAACTAAAACTGAATCTACATCCACTTTTTTTTAGCATAAAATGTAAAGGCCTATTTTCAACTCAGACCAGAACTGTAAGAAAAGAAATTATTATGCATATTTTCTAAAATATTCTTCAAATAAAACCTTATTTCTTTACTCATCCTGTCACTCCTGATTGCAGTCAGGGTTAAAACACTTTTAATTGCAAATTATTTGTAAAGAAGTATCATACCATTTTTCTTATTCCATTCTCTATTTTTCTTTGCATCAAAAAGAATCAAAAAACCAAAGCCAAAACGAACAAAAACACACACCAAAAAAACAACAGCAAAAAAAACCCACCCTCAACTCAACTCAATCAACTCAGTTACTTTTGCTGTGGAGCAAAAAGCTGAGAGATGCTTACAGGTACAGAAACTCCTTTGTGGAGCCTACAGCTAATAGAATTCACCAATTTCATGTACCCAAGACTGAGAAACACTTCCCCCACTCCAATAAAACCATGCAAATAAAAGCATAAATAAAAGGAAGAGAAAGCTATAAAAACATTCTGGCCAGTGGCCTGCCATGAAGAGCAATGGGCAGGGCAGACAAGTCTCCTTCTCGGGGCATCCATTATTTTCTGTAAGAAATCCAGCATGATAACACTGACAATGTTGGGCTGTGAGGGTAAGAGTACTCAGGACACCAGGACAGTGTCACTGTACAGCAGCCTTAGGATGTGGAGATGAGAGATCAGGAGGTGCCAAATGAATGAATGAAGAGTAGATTTCCAAATTACAAATGTATGGTCCTTACATGTCTTGCAAAAGGTACAGGAGCCTTTCTTTTTCAACCATGAGGTTACATTCTGTTGATTTCCATTGCAGATCCAGAGTCCTGTTCAGTAGTATAATATTTTTATTTAGTATATCAATAATTGGATATTAATGATTTATTTTAATTATTGAAGTAGAAATTAATCACTAATTATTTTTTAAAAACTAATTATAAAATTATTTTTCATCTGTTTTAGTTATTTTCTTTATCTTTTTGTTTTTCTAACCCAATTATGATTTTTTATTTTTCTTTCTTATTGCAGATGAATGAATTTACAAATGAAGTTGAAAGACAAGTCAGAAAAATGCAGGAACTATTTTGCCTTCAGGAAAAAAGCAGCTCTTCTCTGTAGACACAGATACTTTTAAGAAATTTTAATGAGAATGCAGTCGTGTGTATATATTTGCTCTCAATTTATTTTGGGAGTAGTTTTATTTTGATGCCAGCTTTTACTGCATGCTGTGAGGAAGGAAGATGAAAGGCTTGTACTACCTTTTATACAAGTAACTGTTACCTATTCTTGTTTCAAAATATTTTGTGCATTTTTGTCTAGTCTTTGAAAGTATAAACTCAGCAAAACATTCATTCTAAGGTATTTAGTAAATATAAGCAAGAGAGCATTTAATGCAACCTTTGTGGAGAGATGTTTTATGAGCTTTAGACTATTTTGTGTGCTGATTCTCATGTTTTTTCATTTTTTGTTGCTTCGTTTTATTGAAATAATAATGAGTGATCAATGGCTGGCAGAAGGATCAGTGTTCTGAATCCTTTTTTCTTCACTTCTGATACTAATATTACAGAGAAGAATGCATTTCAAGCTTCATACTTGTTGAAGAGTAGGGATGGGAGAGGGTTAAAAAAGTTTGAAGTCTCTGAACGGATTCTGAAATCCTTTGCCAAACTTTGATCCCAACACATGCTGCTTTGGCTGTCACTACCTGTGCCAACATTGGTTTGTACCACTCCTAATGACACACTTTCAGTTCCCACCACAAACAGAAGCCAGGTGCTCTGATCTTTGCTGCTGTTGTGTTCCACTGTGTATCTCTTCAGAGACCTGAAGCTTATATTCCTTCTATTATGTATTATAAACCAATTCCTCTGACCAGAAGCTGCCAGTACCAACCGAATAAATGTCATTTGATTCAAATAAAGTTTCTATGCTGGCTGACTGGATTTGTTTTCAGAAACTTTCTGAAAATAATTTGCATAGTATTATTTTGTGGTTTTAGAATGGCTGTATTACCTATTGAATCTATTGCTGGACAATTTTGCTTCTACATTTCTCATTCATTTGTTGGAAACTTCCAGTGCAGATTTTTTCATCATTGTATTTCCAGTTGTTTGTTTGTTTGGTTGATTTTTCCTTCTACTGACGATAAATTCAGAGAAAAATATTAAATACCCCCCAGACTGGATATTCCAAGCTTGATTCCATTCATTTATACCTGCTACAGGCTTCTGGTTTAGAAAGTAATCTTTTTCTCTTCAGAGGATAAAATACTTCTCTGAGAGTTAACTGTATTTGTGAAAACTGAAAGCTTAGGACAAAATGACACTTCAAAAGGCACACAATAAATACCGTTTCTCTTTGTGCAATATCTCTTTATATGAGCATAAATTATTGGAGCAAATTTATGCTTCAACTTAGTGGAAAATCAAAGTTTAAGCAGTTAAGTAATAGGTAGAAAATTACAACCTAAAAAACATTCAAAGGCAAGTGCAGGACTGAAATGCACCTGAGAAAAATAGGATGTGAATGTGGACTGTGCTAAGATAACAAGTTAGACCAGTAGACTGTAGCTAGCTGGAAACTATGTAGGGTCAGAAGGCCAGAACACAGCTCCTTGAGGACAGACCTATTGATTTTCACATCCTAATTTGTGTGCAGAAAGAAGTGCTGAGAGTTTTTGCAATCATGTTCCTGGAAGAACCATTATTCGAATAAGAGGCTGAAGAGGAGAGAAGGTTAAATACTTGGGTGTCAATGGTAGAAGAGCGTGTGGCTTTTGGGGATGGTCTGGATATTTTATCACTTCAGGATGTGTGTATTGTAGTTTGAGCCATATAATGTTTGGTTAAATGTTAAGAGGTGAGTAATGGATTTTTTTTATCCCCTAATCTTCTCTGCCTGTGCTTATAGATGAAAATTAATTTAACAGAAAACACGGTATTACTCTTTGATTTGGTTTTGTATAAAAAGTGCAAACACTAGACATAAACTTTAGCTCTCTGGTCTAAACTAAAAAAATACACCTAAAAATTAATGCTTAAAGCAAAAATTTATTGGCACAAAATTGTTACTTAAGGTTGTAAATCTGATGCTTCTGATTGTCTTTCTTGCTATTAGTCAGCTGAGCCATAGTATTGACATCTAAGTATTAAATATTTCCAAATAAAATGAGAAGGCCTAAAACTTCGGGGTTTTTTACTAGAACTGGAAGTGGAAGAATACATGTGTTAGGTCCAATCAAAGGAGTTTCATTTAGAAGAAATGTTGATTCCCTTGAGGACTGAGAAGTCCTGCAGAGAGACCTTGACAAATTAGGAAAAGGGGCAAATACCAACCGTGTGAAGTTTAAGCAGGAAGAGTGTCAGATTCTGCACCTGGGCTGGGGCAACGCTGGTCTATAAACCAGGGAACAAGGGGAGGGAAAGCAGTGACAGAGAAAGGGATTTGGGGGTCCTGGTTGACAGAAAGCTGAGCACGAGTCAGCAGTGCCCTGGCAGCCAGGAGGACCTGATGGGCATCAGGCACAGTATTAGTCACACTAAACAGCACATCTTCAAGAGAGGATTATTGTGTTTTTTAAGAGGTTCTTTGTGGCTGTACCAAGGTACTTATCAACAAATTTTGTTATAAATAGGCAATGAATTGTTCTTTTCTGCCAGAATTTCTCATTCACGTGGTATTCTTCACTCAAAAAGTCTGTGGGATGATCTATCAGACCTGATAAAACAGAGAATCACAAGCATACTTCAAAATGGGTGACACATTCAATAAAAACAAACAAACAAACAAAAAAAACAAAAAAAAAACAAAACAAACAAACAAAAAAAAAACAACAACAAAAAAAATCCAAACCTAAATTAATTTAAAAGTCCTTAAAAAAATAAAGTTTAACTTCAGATAAGCAGAAGCACCAGTATTATAATAATTCCATTGTATTGAAATTTTAACCTTTCTCTAATTGATTACAAAATCATTACTAAACTGGCATATATATTGAGCTTTCATTTTTCCAGAATTACTGGAAATTCAAAACATATCCTGTTTGACAAAAAGGTTTTAAGGAAGAGGTAAATACAGTTTAAGTTATGCTATTCATTTCATAATGTAAATTTTCATATGGCTGCCTTCTGAGGGCAATACTATATTATGCACACACAAGGCAGCAGAAGAAACACAAACCAGAAAATATGTAAATTCAAAATCTTAGGAATATTATTTTTAAGAAGGCCTTTGTATTTCACAATGAAAGCAAATTTTTACTTGAAACCCTTGTGAGACAAACAAATAAAAGGCAACTAAAGAGTACTATCAAGACCAGTTGCAACATAGGTGCTTATTAAGTTTTTCAAAGTACAGTTCCTACTTTATCATCATTATCATCATTATGTCATTATTTCTTGAAGCAGTGATTGAGGTTCTCAAGTAATTGCAAAAGTGTAAAAGAAGTGTTAATATGCAGCTCTGCTGTGTCAGTAGGATTATGTTTAACTTCATTAATGTAAGATATTGAGTTCACTTTTACAGTGATGCAAACCCTGAAACTTCCAGGTGAGCAGGGAATTATTTTTTGCAGCACAGAGAATTCATCTCAATCTTTCAAAGTCTCTATTTCTGTAAAGGAGTCAAAAAAAGCAAAAAGAAGACATATTCTATGAGGTCACTTTTTTTTTTTGTGTGTGTTTGCTACCCCTTTACACTCAAAGTGACATTTTTCTCTACTTCTATGCATTTTGGAAAACTGAGCTAATTTTGATACCTGTTTGTTGCTTAAAACAGCTTTGAGCATTGTGAAGCTTATGTTGTATCCTGCATTTGACAGGTACATATCTAAAAATCTGATGCAGTTTTTAATGGGTTTTCCTTTGAAGAATTATGAGAAACTACAGGCCCTCTACAGATCTTAACCTTCCACATCTCTTTTCATATCGAGTCTATGTAAACTTGTTTAACCATACATATCGCATTCGGCTCATAAACATTTCAATTCCATATTGTTCCAGGGCATATTTCCTAAATGCCTGCATTATTCTAGACCCAGTCACTCCAGATTGGCATAAAGCAGCACCAAGAACTTCTCTAGTCCCTAGCATGTTTATTTGAGCTTGTGTGCAATTCTGTAAATTATTATTAGGTGTTTCCACAACTAAAAAACACTGAATGCTGACAGCTTCATTCTTGAACTTCAAGTGCATTCAGCATAGAGATCTCACCATTCTTCACTGCAGACCTGGATGAAGTGCTCATTCAGCCTTGTATAGAAAAAACATTCTGCAAATGCAAATAAACTTAGTACAACTTATGCCCACTTTAAGCACACTACCGTAACAAAAGAGATGGAAACATGCTTAACTTTCAAGTGCCCTATATTGTAATAGTATTAAAATTCCATGGATCAAAGATAGCTTTATTAAAAAACTAAACTGCCAACCTAATGTATTTTTTTATTACTTGCAGGAAACTAAATATCTGGGCTGCAATCCATGGCTTCGAAACTGCAGCCATAGCTAATGATTTTCTACTAAATGACAGAGCTTGAACTGCCTGTACCATTTATTAAACTCCTCTGTCAAAATTCCTCCTTGGTCTTTTCTATTTCTTTTGTTATGTTCTGTTTCATTTTTTCTTTTGTTTTGGTTCTTTTGTTTGCTTGTTTTGTTTTGCTTTTTCCTGCTTTGTTCTGACTTTGTACCCTGGTACAAAAATTGTGACTTCTAACATAATATATCTATGGGTTAGAGTATTCAGGTAATTACCCATCATCTTTGTGTTACTCCTTTGTCAACACAAATATTTTGATATTCTATGTAGACTTCTATGAGAGCTTCTCTAAAAATAATTTTGAACTGCTATAAAAATAATTATTTATATAAAATCCCTGGGAAAAAGCTAAAGATGACTTTTAGGTCTCTGCTGAGTCAGTATTCCTCAGTTACTTGCTCAAAAGAGAAAAAAACCAGAGTGGTGCACATCTCCTCTTCCATCAATAGATCCTGCCAAGAAATTAGGGTCACAGCATATAAAATTGAGATTAACAAATTGATGTGGGCTTTTTATCACTTTAGCTGATTATGAACTTTTGCATGAAAACAACAATAAAAAATAAAATAAAATAAAAAAAACCCCAACCAATTGTTTGGTTTTTTCTTATATTTCACATTGATCCAAACAGCATCTTCCACTAACACCAGAGGGGAAAAAATAAATTCTGATAAAAAAAGGGTAAGTTCTGGTGAAAGTCAATTCAGAAACTCAATAAACTGCCACTAACACATTTCTCTTGAAACTACTAAAAACAAAAAAAATTCTATACCTTGAAATGAGCACTTTAAATATTGAGGAGGAAGGCATAGGTGGTCTTTATGTCAGTTTGTCTAGTCAGAACGTGGACTATTTCGCCTGAGCCGTTTTCCAAAGCTAGGTAAATTTTGTACTGAACCAACCTATAAAATGAATCCTCATATCCCCGTGTTCAATCACTTGCATAAATAAGGATCTATTCTTGTGTATCTGTATTTACTACTGGTTTAGAAGACAAATCCTATTGTAAGGCAAAATCTGAGTGGTTGCATTCAAAGTTTGAGAGATTCACATTTTTTTCTCAATAACATGCTAAGTCTTTTTATTCATTGACTCAAAGGGGACAGGATTCAATGAAACAATTTATGATTAATAATTTTTCAAAATATAGGTTGGCAAAATAAGCAAAATTTTTTGTTCAAAGTCCTTTTTTGTTTTGAAAAGAGTGGGGTTTTCTTGGTTTAGTTGCTTTTTGTGTGTTTTTTTTTTTTTTAATTTGAGTTGGGGGGGTGTTTGTTTTGTTTTGATGTTTTTTTATTTTATTTTATTTTATTTTTTCTTTATTACGATCTGTGGATATGTACTTTCTATTGTAATGACTAGAAAATTAGATTAAATTAGCTGGTTGCTTTTAATGCTTCAGTCATATTGCTCAGTGAAGCAGCACCGTGATGTAATGGTTCTGCATTTATAGCTGGGAACATTCAAACTCCTTTTCCAAGGTTATGTCTTATCTTCAGTTAGATGTTTCAGTTATATTAAAAAAAAAAATCTAACAGGTAAAATAAAATGATTTTGTTTTAATGTAGAAGACTTCATACCTCTATTTCAGAATATCACCCCTTCTTATATCTCACTATTACTATTTTTATTATTATGATTATGCTAAAAGAAATATAAGTTATGGGCATTTTCTAGGAAGGATAAGAGTTAGAATGATGAAAACTTCCAACATTAAGACACAATATGTCTTAGTTAAGAGGCATGAGCTTCACAGACTGCTGGAGCAAGACTGAAGACCTGTTTGACAAAACAGGTTGAAGCCAGTTTTCCTAGGAATCTTCTGAGAAAGAATTTATATGCAAGCAAGCATAAGAATTCAGCAGATTTCAGCTGAAAAGGTAAAAATTTAAAAAAATTATCAAGGATTGAAATAAAAAAGAAATGCTGTAATTATTTCTTATAAGAACTTTATGTAGGCAAGAGGCCAACAGAGGTAAATTCTGGTCAACAGAAAAAAATAAGAGATTCTTCGTACAGATTCTGGGTAGTTGTAAAGTTAGGTACTCAGGGTGAACATAGAGATCATGCCTATTTACCAGTATCTTAAACTCCCCCATGATGATGATCTGTAAATCCCTAACTTGTACATGCTATTTTTGAGTGTATTTATACAATCATATGTAAGTATTTATACATATTTTCTAATGCAACAATGCTGAAAAAAAGTGAAGTTCAAACTTGAAAAACTTGGAATATTAGTTTTAGGAGAGGCCTTCCCTTCCCCTGCCAAAGGATTTGGATTTTACCTTTTCATTCCATTTCAGTTAAACAGATTGCATCATAAAATTGTTAGGGGCCACATTCTCACTATTTAATTTTACAAACCTTGCAGTTCTCTCTGCATGTAGGTGGAATAACCTAGATTGCGAGAAAAGGCATTGAAAAGCCACCAAAGCATTTTGCAGTATGTGTGTGTTAATTCTTTATTAGTTCATTACAGAAGCTCTGTCTTTTAAGAGCCAATAATGTTGGAGATCAATATGCAATGCGTACCATACTTAATGTTTTAAACTTGTATTAGTCTATTTTCCCTCATTTTCCTGACTGTCTTTCTCATCTGGTTATAACATTTGTCCTCACTGTAGGAGAGATTGTTTTCTTTTTGGATCTATTTATCAGTTTTTGCCAGTAAAAGGACTATAGACTAGTACAAAATTGCTTGTTTACACTTATCCAGCTGTAGCTACCTATTTTCCCTTTATGAGATTATTTGTGAAATAGCCTCCTGTCAGTAAAAAGAAAGAAAATGGCAAACAACAGAAGAAGCACACGTCAGATACCCGAAGTAGAGAAATACAGTATAGGGAATGAAGTCTTAAGCATCTTTTGGTAGCACTCAGATTACAGCTATTACAGGAAGTAGAAACACACTTTAGAAGAAAACAAAACACCACTTTGCAGTTTCAAGATAAAAAAATTTCCCTGTGAAGACCTTTTAAAGTTATATTGACAGTAGTCTAAGAAAATTCTCCAAATCAATTGGGGATGAAGAGAAATAGCATGGTGAACTGCGGGATAAGGCGAAATAACGTCGTATTCTTGGGAGACATTCTTGAATGTTTTGTTTCAAATAAAAAGAGGCCTTAGGAAAGATGCAGAGAATGTACCTCTGTAGATGTTATTCCTGTTGCTAGATAAACCTGAATATCAGAACAAGCTTAAAACAATAGATGTATTGCAGGCAGGAAAAAAAAAACTAGGGAAAAAGAGAACAAATGAGAAAAAGCAGTACAGAACAGTCTTTGTTCATGAGCACAGAAAATTAATGAAGTTTCAATGAACGGGAAATGATTTCACAATATAAAGTCAGAGACTGATCTACACCCATTATTATAATGATTGTTGGCACTAAAACTATTTTTTTAATGACAGTGATTCTTTTTGGAAAATATTTTAAAATTTAGAGTCTAAAGANTTTTTTTTTTTAAAGAGTACATGTTATTTGAGAAATAATTCAAGAAAGACTGATCCAATCTACACCCATTATTATAATGATTGTTGGCACTAAAACTATTTTTTTAATGACAGTGATTCTTTTTGGAAAATATTTTAAAATTTAGAGTCTAAAGAAACAAAATTTGATGGTAAAAGACCTTGTTTGTAAGGTTGAAGGAAACAGAATTATAAAATTTTTCTCAACATTTAAATTCAAAATCAAATTCTCAAATGTATCAAGAGAATTTTTAATTTAATTTTTTTAAATGTTTCAATCTGACTAACAACTTTGGAATTTACATATTTGGTCATATTTACAGGTAGCAGAAGTATAAATTAACAGAGTTGCATACAAGGCAGTATCAACTAATTTAAAAACATAAATCACCCTCTGAATAATAATTCCAATCCTGTAAACCATATCATAAACCTATCACTAGGCTCCTCAGAAATTAGAAATATTTTAATTTGTAGAATATTATCTTTGTGTTTACTTTTTCAAACATTTAAGTGCAGATCTAGCAATCAAAAAGGAGTTTCAAACTCTTCTTTCAACAGAATACGATTAATTCATAGCAGGCCACAACTTTCCCACGTTCTTTTTTTGTTGCAGATATAGCAGAAAGAAAGCTTCTTGCTTTCATGATTACTTTCAATCCTACTTGAGCTCTGCTTTTCCTATTTCCATCTCTCATATTCAGGCAATGTTTCAGTGTTCCCTCTGGGTATCCTGTCTTCATTTACACTTCCTATATATTATTTTTTTATCACTTTTTTTAATTTGAGTTGAGTCAGGTGTCTATTATTCAACAACTTGGAGTCATGTTGCACCAGTTTGAACTTCTGAATAGTAATTTGGATCGTTCTTGTGCCTGAAGAAGGTTGTCAAGAATCTCTCCTTGACGTCTTTATTCTTAAGTTTAGTTTTGCGTAAGACACGTAACCAGATTAATTAATTCATTCATTCATTCACTCATTCATTCATTCACAAAATGAAACCTGTTTTCTTCAAGTCTAAGTTCGCAAGTTCAAGCTTCTATTTTTTATTTAACTGACTTCTCTGAATAGCTAGAACAACACCATTTTTTGATTGCTGCAGTCGAGTCTGTCATGAACCTTAATATCTCCAATATTATTTTTCTTATTCATTTAATCAGCTTGTTAATCAGCAGCATCAAATGATTGTCTTTAACATCCTCTAGAAATCTTCAGGATGGCTTATATTTCCTTCCAGGAAATGTAGTGAAAAATCTTTTAATGAGAATCAAGGCTTATGACCATCTTTGCTCTATCACTGCCTACTCCTTTCCTCCCCACTGCTTTGTTATCTCCACAGGTGTTAGTCAGTCCCTTTAGTGAGGCAGCTCTTGGCACAGTGTTTGTTTGTTTGTTTGTTTGTTTGTTTTGGGGAGGGCATGGTCAGTACATAGCAATTTTTCTTGTCTGCTCCTTTCATTCTCATCTTCCATTCCAGCACAGGCTTTTTTCAGGCTGAAGTGCATTGAGGAATATCCATGTGCTTAGGCATGGAGTCCTCCATAAGCCCTTTTGTGGATGTGGATACCTGCTTCACTGTGGAGCACCATCGACACTTCTGACCTTGGTGCTTTCTCCACTGTTTCTCCCCCAC
>VWYN01003624.1:107218-135048 GCA_013400075.1 Hippolais icterina | reverse complement strand
AAAAAAATAAGTTATATTCAGACTGGAGTATAAAAATTCTGTTGATGGAATAAGAAATTGCAAAAGGTGGGATTTTAAATTAATTTCCCAAATCACATTTTCCTCATTACTTTTAGGTTATCAAAAGTTCCAAGAAAAGTGAAGGGGTTGACTCCACCTACTTAAGTAACTAATTTTCCTTTGCTCTTCCAAGACTTCTATGACTGTCTCCAAAATAGATTTTGCTAAAGGCTATTCACAGGCAGAAAACAGATAGTTTAATGCTAACAGAGTAGTGTTTTCTGTGTAAATAAAATTCAGAGATGCTTATATTATCAGCTTTAGAATTTTATCCATTTTGCTTTATATTGGTTGTAATCAACTTTTTTTGTTGTTGTTATTTACAGCCTAAACTCTAATGTCTGTGCATTTAAGATCATTTTGCCCAGGAAAACACTGAGAGCATTGTATTGTCTTTATTACACCTGCATGACATGTGACACAAAATGCTGTAGATGGTAGAATCTGTCCTACTGCCCTTACAGCACCTTCAAGTGAGTCTTTAACACTTCTTATGTGCATACCCACTACATTTACTCTATTATTCCGCTACATAGATGTATATTAGCCCAGGAGCTTAATACAAAGTTTGGAACCCTGAACTTCTTTTTCTTCACTAATCCAATTCAGCTGTCTTTGTCCTGACTATAGGCTTTCAGCTTGTCCTTGGTTTGAGGTCTGCTCCAGCCTAACCATTCCATAAAAAGCATTGCACATAAATATTCTCCTTGTCAGAGAGCACAAGATACTCACAAACACAATGGTTTCAGAATGAGAGGATTGTATGTTTGCAATCTGCCCTTTCAGAAATAGGATTAGATCTGATGTAAACCAGCCTAAGCATCATTATAAACAAGTAGTCTCCCTGTGCAACAACGTTTATGAAAAAAGCATAAGGTTGATATCTACATAGGCAGGATTAAATTAAGAATAGATGCTTGAGAGGAAAAGATAAAAGGGAAGTAGACAGCAACACATAGGCAGGAAGAAAAGAAAATTCTCTAAGAAACATTTGTAAGCAAATTTAATTATCTGATGTTTCCTGTGGGCTAAGACCTAGTACCTGTGCTGTGGATTTCCAGGCTCATAGAAAAATGTCAGACCTACACTGCAGGGATAGTTATGCTTCTGTAATACAAGTTATGTTAAATAATGTCTTAGAAAAAGGGCATTATTCATTATGATCCCAGTAGAAAGCCACTTAGACTTTTTAAGTTAATATTTATAATGCTATTTGTTAGAGGTAACACTCTGCAGTAATACAGAAAGTCTTGTGTCCCTTTAGATGATGAAAGCCCTGGGCAGTGTAGCATCAAACAGGACTCCTTGTGCAGTACATCATGCCAACCCTATCCATAACGGAGCTACTCCCCTTTCAGTCATTCAAGTTATGGTAGGATTTTCTCACAAGGAAAAAGCTCTTTTATCCTCTCTATCGTTGAAAGAGAAATTATGTTCTCTTCTTTCTGCACACTTAAATAAAGATAAGACCATGCACATGGCATAATCACCATTAACAAGTGGGAGATGCCTGTTGGTTTCTCTGTTAGCTGGCTGAAGTTATTGTGCAGAAACAGGATTTATGTTGCTCAGCACAGAATTGAAGCCCAAGCTGTAAATTCAATACAGTAGAGGCTTTGGCATGCTCAGTTTTACTCTACTGGGAATCACTACCTCCTAAAACACAATATTCTTCCACTCAGAACCACTACCAGGATCAAGGAAAAGCAGGCTTCTGTTAAAACCTTGATGGTAGGTCTCCTTTTGTTGATATTCTTGATGAAGACAGCCTATGAATGTAAAAGAGAGAGGTGAATTTGTGCTGGTTCATCCTTGTCTTCCAACAGCAGTTTGATTTCTAGGCCGGAAGAATTTTTTTTTAATGGAAAATTTATCAGCTGCATCTGCTGCTAGACATTATTTGATTGAAATCTGTAAGTTACAATCGTTGTTAAAGTGTTATTTTGTCCAGAGAAGCAAAAAAATATCAGATTTGTGAACCCAACTCAGTTACACATTGTGTCAAAATAAACCCCAAAATTATTTGCTCCCACAGAGTGTATTTCTTGGGCACAGTAAACCATGAAATGACAGTTTTCAATACTCAGTGAAGTAAGGACAGTCATTAGCAAAACCTCTACCCTGGGCTTTCAGAGGACAGACTCGGACCTATGCAGGACTTTGACTCTGAAAGTCCCTTGGGAAGCAGCCTTTAAAAACAAAGAGGCCCAGGAAGGCTGGATATACTTTAAGAAAGAAATCTTGAAGGCATAGGAGCAGGCTGTCCTGATGCACTGAAAAATGGGTCTGGCTGAGCAGGGAGCTTTCACAGGAACTTGGTGGAAGAGAGGTTATGATAGCTCTGAAAAAAGGAGCTGGCAATCAGAAAGTATTTAAGGATGTCACTAGGTCATGCAGAAAGAAAATTAGGGAGGTGAAAGTTCAATTATAACTTAATCTGGCCACTTCTGTAAAGGATAATTATAGTCATGTAAGAGAAAGAAAAGGCTGAGGTACTTAACACCTTCTTTGTCTCAGTTTTCAACAGTAGGACTGGTTATCCTTGGGACAGCTAAATTCCTGAGCTGGTAGACAGGGATGGGGAGCAGAATGGATCCTCTGTAATCCAAGAGGAAGTAGTTAGTGACCTGCTGAGCCACTTTAACACTCGCAGGTCTATAAAACCAGATGTGATTCATTCTAGAGTGACTGGGAAGTTGGTGGATGAGCTTGTTAAGCCACGCTCCATCATTTATCATCAGTCCTGACTAACTGGGGAGATTCCAGATGATTGAAGGTTGGCCAGTGTGACATCCACCCACGAGAAGGGCCAGAAGGAGGATCTAGGGAACAGCAGGCTGGTCAACACTGTTGGTGTGTCTGTAAAGATTATGGAATACATCATCTCGAGCATGATCACAGGGAACATGCAGGTCAACCAAGGGATCAGGCCCAGCCAGCAAAAGTTTAATAATGGCTGGTCATGCCTGACCAACCTTATCTCCTATTATGACCAAGTGACCTGCCTAGTAGATAAGGGAAAGGCTGTAGATGCTATCTACCTGGACTGCAGCAAAACCTTTAGTACCATCCCCCTCAGCGTTTTACTGGAAAAGCTGGCCACTCACAGCTTGGACAGGAGCTTTGCTTGGTTAAGAACTGGCTGGATGTCCAGCCCAGAGTGGTGTTGAATTGTGCCGCATCCAGTTGGCAACCAGTCACTAGCGGTACCCCCAGGGATCAGTGCTGGGCCCAGCCCTGTTTAACATCTTTATTGATGATCTGAATGAGGGGATCAAGTCTACCATTAGCAAATTCATGGATGACACTAAGTTGGCTCAAATGTCGATCTGCTGGAGGGTAGGGATGTCCTGAAGAGGGACCTGGACAGGCTGGATCAATTGGCAGAGATAAAACATCATGAGGTTCAACAAGACCAGGTGCTGTGTCCCACACTTTGACCACAATAACCCTAGGCAGTGCCACAGGCTGGGGAAAGAGAGGGTGGAAAGTGGCCCAGCAGGTATGAACCTGAATGTGCTAGTGGACAGCCAGCTGGATATGAGATAGGATGTGCCCAGGGGGCCATGAAGTCCAATGGCATAGTGGCCTGGATCAAGGATAGTGTGACCAGAGGAACTGGGAAGACATTCTTTCCCTGTACTCAGCACTGGTGAGGCCACACCTCAAGTGCTGTGTTCGGTTTTGGGCCCCTCAATTCAGGAAGGACATGGAGGTGCTGAGGGTAGTCCAGAGAAGGTCAACAACGCTGGTATAGGGTCTGGAGTTCAAGTCCCATGAGGAGAAGCTGAAGGAGCTGGGGTGTTTAGCCTGGAGAAAAATAGGCTCAGGGAAGGCTGTACCAGTCTCTACAACTACCTGAAAGGAGATTGTAGCCAGCTGGGGGTTGGCCTCTTCTCCCAGGTAACATGTGATAGAACTAGAGGACATAGTCTTAATCTGTGACAGAGGAGGCTTAGGTTGGACATTGGGAAGAGATTCTTTACAGAAAGGATGATTAAATATTGGAATGAGCTACACAGGGAAGTGGTGGCGTCACTGGCTCTGGTGGAGTTTGAGGAAAGACTGGATACAGTACTCAGTGCCATGGTCTATTTGGCATGGGGGTGTTCATAGGTTGGATTTGATGGTCTCAGAGATCTTTTCCAGATAATTGATTCTGTGATTTCTTTTGACTAAGGAGATAACCTCTTCTATTGACCACTGTTTATAGTCTTGCAATTGCAAATTTAGCTGTTTTGAAGACAGACAGAACATATAATTAGCAAATCAATCTTTGAATTACAGTCAATTGTAAATAAGTTGATTGAAAATGCATTATGTGTATGCAGAAAAGGATGGTTTAAAATGGAAGATTCCTACTTAACAAATAATGGTTCACATAAATACTATATATAAAGGTACAATGATTCTATTAGTTCTTAATATCATGTCTATTTTATCTATTCAGGAATTTATAGGTATAACCTTAGATAAAGTAACCATAACTCATGTTTTCTTGAGAAGTTAACCTATGGCTGCCATCAAATTTTTAGTGGGTTTTTGTTGTTTGTTTGGTTTTTTTTTTTAATATAAGACAGTTGACATGGTCTTCTTGGACAGAACTTTCACTTGATTGTATTAATATACGTTTTATTGAATAACCACTTTCTAATTATGCAATTCCTTGTCAGTAAGCTGTCCCTGTTATTTGTTACTTTACGGATCTTCCTTTTTTCTTATAAGAAATTGCTGAGAGAACTATGATTGTTCAGCCTGTAGAAATAAAGGCTCAGGGGGAATATCATCAATGTTTACAAATACCTGAGGGGAGTAAGAAAAGAAAATAAAGATATTATTTTTTCAATTTTTTCCCAGTGGATGAGCACAACTTGAAACGCAGCAAGATCCTTCTGAACAACAGGAAACAGTTGTTTACTCTCAGGGTGACTGAGCAGGCTTCTGGCAGGAGCTGTGAACATATGGGGAGAGGAGCCCATGCAGGGGTAGATGTCCTGATAGCACTTGTGAGCCCATGGGAGATCCACACTAGAGCAATCTGTTTCTAAAGGATTGTACCCCTTGGAAAAGGGTCAGAGAACAGTACAAGAACTTGAATTGAAGGGACTCACAAGGATCACTGAGTCCAACCCTGCACAGAATAATCTCAAGAATAACACGTTGTGCCTTGAGAGCATTGCCCAAATGCTTCTTGAACTCTGGCAGGATTGGTGGTGTGATCACTTCCCTGGATTCCAGTGCTCAGCCACCCTATGGGGGAGGAACCTACTTCTAATATTGAACCTAAATATTCCCTGACACAGTTTCATGCCATTCCCACAGGTCCTGTCACTGAACACCAGAGAGTATGGATCAGTGTCTGCTCTCTGCCTCCCCTTGTGAGGAAGTCTAGACCATGATGAGGTCTGCAATGAGAAACATTGAAGCACTGCTGCTCTGAGTCCAGAGAAGGGGAGTAAAATTAGTGAAGGGGATGGAGCACACATCTTAGGGGGAGCTACAGAGGGAGCTGGGGGGGGATCATTTCACTTTGAGAAAGAGGCTCAGGAGAGACCTTATAGTTCTCTACCTTCTATGTGATTTTGTGTTGGTTTAATATTTTTAACACTTGTTAAAATTTCATCTTTACTCTTGACATTGTGGCACACGGAAGTATTAAGAGAATCTGATCTAAGATCTTAGCTAAATTACTTTTTAGGTTGACAGAAGATGCCATATCTGCTGAACTGTAATAAAAAACCAATAATAAACAGTTTTCACTGGAAAAGTTTTGTCCATGAGTCTCAAGATATATACCATAGGGGCTATGGCAAGATCAAGGATTTAGGCTCTTTCTTAATTGTTGCTTAAATTTTTCTCTTCAAGGAATTTTTTTTAAGTCAGTATACTTTAAAAATATACTTGATTTTGATGGAAAAAACCCCACCCAAACCTAAAAACCCAAACAAACTCTCCCCAAACCAAACATTTTTTCTCAATAATACTAACAATAATAATGAATTACCACCATTATTTAGGAAAAAAAACCAAAAAACAAAAAACAAAAAACCCAAGTTTTCAAATTTTGCATTGCTAAATTTTGTGTTAAAATAGATATGGCATTTTAATAGCCATATTTTTCAATTTTTATCATGTACTTGCATTCCCTGGTGATGTTGACTGATATAAGCTGCTATTTTGCAGGAAAGTATTTTCCAAAAGGAAAATTTCCTAGTGTCTTGCTTTTAAAGAAAATGAAAGGGATATTTTATAATATTAGAGGAATAAAAGAATCCTACTCTACCTAGGGCAACAATGAATATAGCAAAGCATAAAGTATTCACAGAGTTTTTCTGTACTAACAAGGAAAATATTGTTATATCTTCAGGGAGCTATTATGACACACTGAAGTTCTTTCAACAGAATATGAATTCCGTTATAGAAGGAATTAAATTTAATTTTTACATGTATGAATGATAAATGCAGAGAATTTTGCCTATAGCATTAATTTTAAACTTCTTGGAGCAAACAAGCTACTATATAGTTTATCTTTCTTTTAAGAGGCTAGAAGTTGCAAAGCACAATGAATTTTTTTATACATTCAGAATGTTTTACAGATTTGCTGTTAAGTGTTTGTTTGTTTGTTTGTTTTACATAGATGGAAATCAAACCAAAGCAAATAAGAAAGTAATCTAGTAACTTCATCATTTTATTTACCAATTCACTCTGTATATTTACTTCCGTGAAAGAGTGTAGTGAAATTTTCTAAATTTGTGCAACGTCATCGTTCATATACTTTATGCTGCCTTTGTTGCTACACTTGCAGGTAACTCAAAGATGTCTGGGACCTTTCATCTCAATGTTTTAATAAGACAACTTCTTAGAAACTAAAAGAACTGCCTTCTCTTTAGTTGCATGTTGTGGTCCTGCAGTAAGTAAAGTATTCCTTCCAGTTTAAACACAGATGCTTTATATATCAGTAAAAGTCACTTTTCTTATATTTTTTTAAATTGTAATTTTATATTTGTTTTGGGTTTTTTGAAAAATTAATCACAGTTTTTGAAGGGATGCTGTATGTACATCCTTCCACTTTCATACGTTCTGAAAGACACTGAGGGGAAAGAAATGCTGTATTAATGGAGGACATTTCAGTTTTATAAAATTCCTATTGGAATTTCATGATGATGAAAATGACATCTTTCAGTCCCTAAAAACTGCAATTACCTAAAAATTTGATTCTATTTTTTTAAAATGTCATGAGTATAGGTCACTACTGAACACATTTTACACATGAATGAGTTAGCTACAAACAGATCAACAGTTTGTTGAATACTATTCAAATAGTAGAAACCAACCTGAGGTTAGATTTCCTCTATAACCCAGTTCTCCATATAAAAATAATGAAGAACAAATTATGGACTACAGACAGAGAAGAAACCACAAAAATAGGCACATTGCCTTGCTTGTTGGTGAAGACTCCATGAATGTGAGAGTTTTTTTAATATGATTAAATCATGTATGTCTTGCTTTATTATGTGCAGTGTCTTGGCACATGATAAATGCACATTCAAGTATATGATGTAAAAGCGTGTTATTCACAGTTTAAATGGCCCTACAACAGGTTTCACTGGATGACTCATTACAATATTCATTTTGGATACTGGAAGTCCACTCTAGACACAAAGGTTACGATATATAAAATACTATATCTTTAAAAAGAAATAAGTCTATTTTTTTTCTATTAATTTTTACGTTGTCTTTGTCCCTTTAAGGATATTGCTTTAATTTAAAAAAAATAGTTGAGGATATTAAGAAGCAGCAATATATAATATATCTTACATAATTAAGAGTAGCAATATTTTAATATGCATTGTTGCCTAGAAAATGCAGTACCCTGACAGTAAATGAAAAGCTAAAGAATCCTTATGAAAAAGCTCCAGTATCCTTCTATAAGAAAAGTATTCACATTCCATGACAGTAATTTTGTCTCTTATGCCCACTTAATGGATGTTCTATACTCAAAATTGAAAAGCACACATAATTGGTTTTATAATAGGCACTTGAATTTGAAAAGAAAGTCCAAAATAGTCTTTAGGGCAGAAGGAACAATGTCTTTTATGTTACAAGTAGACCCTATAATCTTGCTAAGTTTGTAAATGCAGCTTCAAATAACACAGCTGAGATTGTCAAATTTCTGTGGACTGAAAGCACCATAAATAACTGTTAGATAACATAATCTATTGTATGAAGAATTACTATTTCTTATGTATTGAATAATATATACTGATTATATCATACTGATTATGTTATCAGTATCAGTCTATTTCCTTCCTTATAGCTCTTTAATTAAGGTTCTGATCTGCTAACGGCTAGATCCTAAGCTTTATGCTAAAGGAATTTGCAATTTTCTGTAATTCAGGACTCATTTGTTATTCTTGTCCACCATCCTGAACTCCAGACTTTATCATTAAATATTTGTGATAAGCATAAACAATACTTTGATAACCATAAACAATAAGACAGCGGCAAAGAAGCAGTGAGTTAAGTTCAGTTTATTTCTGTTATCAATGTCAAGTTGCTCTGTCAAACTGTACTTCAAGACTTACTTTACTAATGATCATTAATCTTTGATCTTAAGGATGTATATTTGACTTCAGTGGACCTTACTTGAGGACTTGGATATTCTATCTGCAAGTTTTGAAATTTACTCAAATTCAGACAGCAGATTATGTTGTTTGAAATCCAGTATTCTTGCTAGTTTATGTTCTTTCTCAAGAAAGAAGCTCTCAATTTTATTCCCTTTTCCAGGCATTCTGGTCAAACTTGTGTCTTATTTTGGTCCCTAAGTTTCTTTCTTCTTAGAAATTGGATTGTATAAACTGTTAAAATGTGCTCAAAAATAATGTTTGAAGAAATACAGAAAGCAACTCAATTCAGACTTCTGCTATCATTTGTCTTCTGAAAAAAAACCTTAGTTCCTTTGGGGGACATCTACCTCATGGTGTGCAGATCCCATCCTGGATCATCCTCCTTGCCCTTTGCAAAACTATTGGGTTTTTGGTTTGTTGGGGTGGTTTTTTGTTTGTTTGTTTGGTTTTGTTTTTGTTTGTTTGGTTTTGGTGGTTTGTTGTGGTAGTGGTTTTGGGGTGGTTTTTATTGTGGTTTTTTGTTTGCTTGCAGTTCTTTGTTTGCTTGTTTGTTTTCCAGGTAGGAGAGTTATCCCCTTCTTAATGCCCACCAGAGCAGATCTAGCTTCTCTCTAGGAAGTTTAGCCAAAATTTCCATTTATTGTGATATATCTGTGTTCAGTGATTGTCTCAGGCCCTACCACTGGACTAAGATTACTTTTAGGCTTCGCTCAAGATCACTGATTCCTCAAACATATCTTCCACAAGACACCAAAGATAACAAAGATACTCCAAGGTGGCATAGGAGTTTTGTTCTTTTTCACTAGGATTGACCATAGAAGTGCTCTCTCCTCATATTGTGGAATGTGGATTTACAGAGCTCTTCCCAACTTCTGACACATTATTACTTCCCTACCTTTTGTCCCTATCATCTTCTCTTTTATATCTGAAAGAACACATCTGCTGTCAGCATCTTTCTTTCCCCTGTTTGTTTTGTGTGATCTATTTTTTTTTCCTGTGACTTTCTAGATTAGAATTTATGGGATTTTCTGTATTGCTGAAAAATCTTTTTCCATGGAGAGAGCTCAGATATTAGAAATCTGACTTTGCCTATCTTTCATTATTAGCTTTCCTGCCTCATTCTGTATGGATTGGTCCAAATAGATGTCTCTTATGATCTTGTGTGCACAGTCCAAGGAATATCTTATTTCATGAACTACTACGAAAATGTGAATGAAACTGAGTTTTGTTTTAACTATTACCACAAAACCATTGAAATCTTGAAACAATCAGTATGCTCTCATACTTCAGGACCCGCAATATATACTGCCAGCATTATGATAAAAAAGTGACACTTGCGTGTGTTATAAAATACTCTTCACCTGTTTTCATTTGGTTTTATATTACTTATTTAAATACTTACTGAAAAATAGTATTTTTGTCTTAGTAACCATAGAGAAATATGTAATCTTAAAGGAGAAACAAGATCAAGTACTCCATGTGCAGGCATGTGGCTAGCAGTATAGGCACAAGAAAACCCATAACCTCAGACTCTTGAGATTGGTGATGTCTGTAGGAATTATAATTGTAACTTGAATGTAAATATGCATCTCCTTTGTACAGAGGATGAACAACATCATCACTATTCATTTTTTTCCTGATCTTTGGTATTTCAGCACAATATAAATTTTTATCCAACTTGTTCACTTGTACCACAACAGAAGTTACTTTTGTCTATTTTTTCTCCATTCAATCAATTTCTTTTCATATTTATTTGAATGGGAACAAATTTAAAATGTTAATTTGGATCCATCATATTTGCTGCAGCTTCTGTTCTGCTAGGATTATACGCTTTTCCTTCATTTTGGAAAGCTTTTTTGTTGTACAGTGGCTGTTAAGACCAGCTCACATACACAAGGATTTTTCAGAGTCTGTAGCTGATGCCACACATCTATTCTAATAGTGAAAGTTACTTTTGTGGACAAATAAAAGAGAGAGAAAGGAAAGAGAAAAAGAGAGCATTCCCTCTTGACCAATTCAATACCACTCCGCAGGCAAGTATCTCCTACTGGATATTCTCTCCAGTAGAGAAGCTGTCCCTATGTAACATATTTCACATGGTAGCTACCATATAGGTTTCGTCAGAACATGCTCATGTTTGCTATAGTTATTCCTGCTTAATTTTTTGTTTTTGGTTTTGGATCCTCTAATACTGAAAAATATCTACAACCAAAGAAAAAGAACAGAGAGAAGAGTTGATTCTCATTCTGGTGGCAGTCACTTTCCAGCAGAAACCATCACAACAAACAATACTGTGGATTGTGGGTTCAAGTCAGTGAAAAAAGCTGCATGAAGACACCAACATTTGAATATAATGAAAAAGAATTCTGCCACATACTGGAAAACAGCCATAGGAACTTTCTGAATAGATAGAAGTAAACAGACTCCAGAGTTGCATGCAAAAAGCCCTTGATGTTATTAAATTAAGGAATGTAAAATATAGAGTATAATTTCTTTCTTACTATCCATTAAGGTAATTGGAGTGTTTTAAGCTTATCTGTTAGATAATATATTATCTTAAGCAGAAGCCTACAAAATTTTGACATAAGGAAATTTCTAGATGTTTAAGCAAATGCCATATTTAACTATAGCTTATTTTATTATGTTTAATTTGCGCAATGATAAGAGTGTATCACACTAAGGGAATACACAAGTAGACAAAATATCATACTAAGATTAGAGAAATGAGTAATTCTGAGAAAGAGTAATCTGGGAATTTGTAAAGTTTTCCATTGTAGATAGCAATATATCAAAATAAAGTTGCACTCAAAAATGGAGATAAGTTGGATAAGAGATTGTGATAAATAATAGAGTATTATGAGTTCTGCTAAAAAAGATGAACGGGGAGACAATGTGATTTTTGAGTACATAAAAACAGAAACATACAAAGAAACAAACATATCAGACATAACTGGCAGGTTCTTTAACTTATACATTTATCCTATCTCTGAATCCACTTTTATGTTTCACAAGGAAATAATGATGGGAAAACTTAATAATTTAAAAGTTCAGAAATATTAAAGACTCATTAGAAAGACTTTAGGAGTTTAATCTTTTTAGTCAAAAGACAATAGATATATGGAATGACTTAATTTCAGAAAGTAAGAAATTTGATAAAGGAGTATTTGTGCAAAGTATGACAGCTAAAAGGCTGAAAATGGTCTAAAAAGATACTTGTGTCATTCAACACAAAATCCTGTGCAGCATTTTCAAATAGCTTAAAACACTGAAATGCTTTACAACACCTTTTATGGAATTCCCCATCTTTGACAGCTTTAGTCAGACTCAATACATTGCTGTATTTGAAACAAGAATTAATTCTCAGAAGCTAAGATATGCATAAGATCAAAACTTCATGACTTAAAAAACTCACTCAGCCTTACTCAATGTGTTTCTTCATACTTAAAATTATTAGTTCCTTATGTGATGACTTTGCTCAGAGTGAAAATATTTATAGGGAATGTGTGGGAGGAAATGCTGGGGATGAATTTTTATTGCCTGGTATGTTTGACCCATGCAAGTAGGTTCTAGGGGTTTGTTTTATAAATGCATAAATAAGTAAAGTATTGCCTAAGAGAAAAATGGAGTAACATTGTTTCACTGTTTGGCTTTTATGGTATCATTAGACTCCAAGATTCTACATACTCCTTGTATGTATCCAGTGCACTGAAACTGAAGAGTAACTTAGAGCACTGTTTGAACAAAATTCTTTTTAAAAAGTATGTGGTAATCTGGGGCTTGATAGAAAGGGTGTCAGGGGGAAATAACCATGAGGATATTTAAATCCCAAGACTTGAATGAACAAATGTCATGAGAAAGATGGCCTGAATTCAAAGCCATCTTTGAGTGAAGTGCAAGAGCATACAGATGTGTGAGTAGGACTTTGGAGTCGGTTACTTCCCAATTATAATTTTACTGACATTTCACTTTTTTTTTATCAGAAGTGGCAAACTGAAATTGACATAATTTTTGACATTTTTTTAAATAGAGATTAATACATTTCTGTTTGTTACTGAACATGTTGAGTCATATTTGAACTGAATCAAGATGTAGAAAATAATATATGCACAGATTTTTCTTATATCTTCTATATAGCTGGCTTTTCTATAACTAACCTATGTAGGCATTCTAGATAGTTAGATAAATATAATATTAAATTTACTCCATGAGAAATTTTTAAATAAACTTTAATACATGAGTATTAAATAAGTTAAATATTAAAGATTAACTATTTAAATATTAAATATTAACGAAGAGGTATTAAATATGACATGTTTTAATAATCCACTAAAATTTAGAATGGTCATTCCCAAAGTAATGTTTTCAAAACATCATTTGAACAGAAACACAGGAAACTATTGCATGTGATACATGTGGAAAAATACACCAAAATTAACATTTTGTAAAGGGATGTCAACAACTCTGTATCCTCTCTCCTGTGTTTACATGAGACCTTTGACAGGTTCAAAACTGAATGAAATAGTATAAAAAATCGACTACTTTAAATGCATAAATATTCTTATACATGTGTGTAGATGCATGAATGGCTGATTCTATTCTCATTTTTGTATACTGTTTTCTGAATTGTTTTACGTTGTGCTTTCACTTGGTCTTTGTAGAAAAACCATGCCCTATTTTTGTCCTAAAATTGGTTTGCTCCAAGAGTAATTTTCAGAGTGACAGGTCCTCAAATAAATGCCTTGACAAGTACTTTAGTATTTTGCTTTCAGAAATGAAGGGATTTTAAAGATATGCTTTCTGCACCACTATCTTAAGGGCATACAAAAAGTAGCGTTGTAGCTAAGTCTTCAACTGTATGCATGTGAATACAAACACTCCTCAGTTATCTGTAATAGGGACCAGAAACTTAGTTGCAGTAGAATAGAAAAGTGTGCCAAATTTTCATTCCTAAATCTCTTAATCTCAGAGATCTGAATTTTTATACCGATAGAAGGATGGTTGCACATTTTGTCCCAGGTCAAATAGCAGCTCCCAAATAATATTTAAGCAAAATTTAGGACCTAGCATCAGGCAATGGCTATTTTCAATGAGTTTTTTGATGAAAACCAAAGTTTTGGAAAGGCAGGCAAGTTGAATAGCATGGATAAAGGTCATTTTAAGTCACCTGGTCTCTGCACTATGAAACAGTTCAGCCCTGTAGATCCTGGTTGTACTTGTAAAAAAGAACATTAGCCAGGATCTAGCAAGTTTGTTAAAAATGCATCATTTCTGATATGAATTCAGTTTTACCTCTAGACAGTTGTAAATTTTTTCTCAGCTTGAAATCAAGTAGCAAACTGAGCAAGGCTTGCTAATAAGCCTCACAAATCTAGAGAAAGAATAGATATTGCCCTCTGGCTTCGGTGGCCAGAACTCTTAGTGTATACTTTTTTCCGTTCTTCCATTAAATGTATAGCAATGGCTAGCCGTCAGAACAGATTTCTTCTAAATCACTGTTGAAATTTGGTGATAAAGAAGGAAGACTTGATGCAAATAGGGCTAAGGGGAGGTTCATATGGAACTTACATTTGGTACATGGAAGCATGCGACAGAATCAGGATTTTTCACTGTAAAACCAGTTTTGAAGATGAAGGTATCAGAAAACATCTGGATTCTCTTGAATTTGAACTATCAATACAAGATCTGTAGCTTACTAAAAATATGCAGTGTTAGATATTCCTAGAGCAAGCTAGAAAACATTGACCATCAAACTGTTGAGAGTAATACATATTGTAAAGACATTATTCTGTCTACACTTGTCAGTATGCTGATCAAGTTGTAGTATCTTCTTATCTTGATAAATTACACTTTTTTTTCTGATTAACAGTACTTAACTCTGTGTATATTGCTGGTCATTTCCTTACTCACTAAGTGTTTTCAACATTAGTACTCTTTCCTGCTCCTGATTGAAGATATTTTAGTTTTCAGATTAAATCTGACTATTCTGCCATTAGTTCTGTTTTCCTTAAGTAATGTTGTTCATACCAGTCAGTTCTTCCCAGCCATCTAAAGCTGTGTATCTCAAATCCTGGCACTATTTTAACTTGAAGAATGCTTAATAATTTCAACTGTTCCAAAAGTAGTTTATTAGTCCTTGTCTTGACAGCAAATATCTCATTATATAGACCTGAACTTTTAATACATTTATAATTTGCATTTCAAATCTTCATGATGAGGTTTGTTGGCTTGATTGTGGAGCTGAGATGAATTTAGATTGCTGTGACTCATGACAAATATTTAATTTTTTTTATTTGGGTAACCTTTGTTCAAATTAAGTACAAAGATATTCAAAGAGGCAATTCTAAATTGCAGAATCCAAATACAAAACAAAACCACATACATTTATTTTTTTTTTAGAAAATCTGTTTCAATGAATGGTGTGAAGACCCTAGGTTAACCAGGACAGCATGCCAGCTTTGCACAGTCTCGTTACTATAGGTCCAGGATCGCTTAACAACTGGAAATAAAGCCTTCCCCTTTCATACTAAGGCAGGCATATTCACCCCTTGAATGTCTTGCTTTCTTTGTTTATCTTTAAGGCATTCATTTGACACCTTTTATGTCACCTCTGCTACTACTCTATGAGATATTGCCTTCCAGCATAGGTTTAAATGATTCCTTCCAGCACGCAAAATAAATTGAGAGTCAAGTTTACCAGAATATTTTCAGCTAATTATTATAGTGTCCTTTTAGCACTCATGTTACCATTTTAGTAGGAATATGAAAATGTGGATTAATAAAAAAATAACCCCCTCTGGAAAAGAAAAATTAGAATCAGTATCATTTTATTATCCATGTAATAGAGATGAATCTTCTCTGTAGGATAACATAGTAACCTGACTCATGTTACAGCAAGATTATATATTGAGAGGAAGATAGAGAAAAGAAGGTAATCAATCCTCGCTTAAACTAGCATGTCAATATAAACCTGACTATTATCTCAGAAGACATCCTACAGTCTGGAAAAGAATGACATTTGATGAGAAGGCACAGGCAGCCTTGCCTTTGTTGTACAACCAAGCAGTTAAAATCTGGTGTTAGGATCCCTTGAGTGGTTATGCACAGATCTTTGTACATTGCTTTGGGTTTTTTAATGATTGATGGACATGACTGCCATTTAAATCCTTATTTGGCTTCAGCAATTCTTTACATAAATTAATAAATAGGACTTTGTTAACAGAAGGTTTCTCTTTTTGTTTGTGTACCAGAATTGTGTGTCAAAGTTACTACGATTTGATAAACTATGTTGTATTTGCCTTCACACACCTGAAAAGATTATGACCACTCCTATGTGTTTGGAATACTAAAAAAGATTTTAAAAGCAAGATATAGCAGTGTGTGCTGTATTTCTCAATATTGATAAAATAATCCTAGAATGAAAGTAATTTTAGCCTGGACAGATTTTTTGGCTGCATTAGCACAGTGTTGATAGATTAAGGCTCAGATGTGCTAAAAGAACTGATTTTGATTACTGCCTAAAACAGGTTAATCATGGAAAGATAATAAATGACACCCAAGCTAGAAATTTAGAACATAAAATGTATTTTGTGTATTACATCTACTTTGGTGATGACAGAAGTGCATAAGAACAGGTGAATTTATGAACATCATATCAAATAGCATTGGTCAGCAGTGTAAATGAAGCATATGAGCAAGTATAAACTAGTCAGAAAGTCAAATTTGTCAGAAAATAAAAGGAAAACTGCATGCTGTTAAGAGAAATTTTACAATTTAAATATATTTTGATATGTTTTCTAAGTAATCATCCCAAAGTAAAAAAAAGCTCACAGTGAACATTTTATTTTTTTGTATGACTTATGATTTACACTAATTAATTACAGCCACAAAAAAAGTAAGATACATTTTTTTTCCTAATTTGGTATTGAATAAATATTTTAAACAGGAGGAAATACAAAAAAGATAGGCTGTTACAGAAACAAGTAGTCTCAAGCCTCACTGGAGGTGAGTTCAGAAATTTTATAGATTATTTTTCCTTTCTGAGGTAAATATATTCTCTTTCAAGTCAGGAGGCTAATAACTAAATAAATAAATAATGACCTTTCCTGTGGAAATGAGTTATTGCACAGAAAATACCTTCAGGACAAATCTCACAGTACTATGGATGTCTGAAATGGTAGTCTGAAATAGTTTTCAAGTTACAATTTTTGAAAAGTTATAGAATTTTTGAGATGAAATATCTTTGGTTTACAAGTATGAGGTTAAATTGGCATTTTTAAAGGAAATAATGGTTTATGTTAACATTTAAATTAAGCTCTTATTTTCCTAAAAAGAAATATTGTATTCCTATAGATATTGTGCTTTTTGTACCTCTAGATTCATATTTGCAAGTTGGTTTTTTTTAAAGTTATAGAATTTTTGAGATTAATTATCTTTGGTTTACCAGTATAGGGTTTAATTGGCATTTTTAAGGAAAATAATGGTTTATTTTAAGATTTAACTTAAGCACTTGTTTTCCTAAAAAGAAATATTGTGTTCTTAAAGATCATATGCTCTTTATGCTTCTAGATTCATATAATCCAGAGTGGAGTGAAGTGCAAGAGCATACAGGCATGAAGAATTGCATCAACAGTTGAAGAAGGGCACATGTATCACTTATGCATGACTACTAATTCATAAGCGTGCAAAAAGATTTTTTTTTTTTTTTAGACGAGGATTTATTTTCAAGAAGCATTGAGACATTTTACCAAAAAAATTTTAACTGAACAACTCGGTTTTAATATTTTGTGTGGGTATACCTTAGTTTCATCTAATCCAATATATGTTATTTCATGCTGGAAGCGACATAATGATGGTATATACAAGATAAGAAAATTGGGTGCATTTATCAGTACTTCTTTATATAATCTTGAGATTTACTATGCCTAATTTAATTCACATTATGATAAAAATAAAGGGTTTTAATCTGAAGACAAGTGGGTGATTTAGGCACAGTTATGTATCTTCTGTTCATTTTATGCATGCTTAGTCATAACATTGATATACAATATTTATATGCATCTTCAGAAGTACTTTTTCTTCTGTTCCAGGGACAAAATTAAGAATACTGTCAGTTTTATGCAGTTTGGCTAAGTTAGTATTAATCACAGCACCCACATTCCAAGATTTTTCATTTTGTGTCTTTTATTTTAAAACAAATAAGTTGTGTTTGCACTACAATTTTATCAGAGACTGAATATAGTTTTGTCAGGGATTTATCCATGTAAAAAAGAAGTCTTGGTATCAAAGGAAGGTGAGTTCTTTCCTTTTTAGGAATATGAATTGTTTTGTTTTGCTAGGTTTGTTTGTTTTGGGGTGGTTGTTGTTGTTGTTGTTGTTGCTGTTCAGTTGAGGATATTTTTGGGTTTTATTACTCTTAATGACACTGTTCTGTATAGAAAAGGAACTAAAAAATCTGGATAAATATTGAATTTTAAGTGATTTTCCAGATAGAAATACATAATTATGATGGGTTTTCATTGTTCATTAAGAAAATGAATGGTGTTATCTAGTTACCGTAGACTGTGATTCCCACTGGTTGGCAAAAGTTTAAAACTTAGAAAACATACATTTATACTCTCACATTGTACATTTATATTCTCTCCTCTTTGTTTCCATGCTTTTTCCTTGGCTATGTAGCTTTTGTACTCCAACCTTGGGGCTCGAGCGTCCCCTCAGAAGATGTCAAATTCGAACTTTTCTGGCCAAGGTTAGAACTGATCCGCAGTTTCCACTCTACTTCAGGCATTAGGCTGTTATTTAATGCGAACCACCTCTCTCTCTGGCTGTCATTTTGCATGAGAATGGCCTTGGGGTTGCTGTGTTTTTCTTGTATGGATGATATGTGCATGTCAGATGTCTTTGAAAAATCAGATCAGCTTGGGCCTGTCAGTACAGTGCCTGCCTGATTTGAAAATGTCCAAACAGCCTGAGGTTTCTGAAAAGGCTTGAAAGCTTAGATCTGTCAGCTTTGTGGTATACATGGCTCTGAAAAACTACAAAATCTAGAGTATGAAGTTAAATAAAATTATCTACAATTCCTTACATTCCATAGGAGTCATTTTCTGGAATCATAATCTGGGATTTAGGTACCAAAATTCTACTTAAGTTGTACTTTTCACAGTAAGGATTTTTAGGGTTTTGTGGGGGTGGATGCTACTTAAGAGTCATACATGTTTGTATGACTCTTATATGATGCTTGTATTTTCCACTTATTGGACTGGTATTACTGACTACTGTTACTTTGTTAATACTACTAAAAATATAACTAACTAAGACAACAAGGACAATTAGAAATGCTATACGGAATTATTGAATAATCATATATTTATCATGTTCAGTATGTATTAATATCCCAGAAAGTGAATATAAATGTTTCTTGCTAAGTTTTCTGCAATATTCATAATTTCAAAGTCAGTTGTAGTCACAGTGGCTAATTATTCTTTGCAAATACACATACATGCATATATATTAAATCTTTCCCGCTTAGTAGCAATTTTAATTTGAAAAGCTGAATTTGGGGATTAAGGCATTCAATTATTAGTTCCATCTTTAAAAGTCAGGCCTTTTGTTTTGTGTTTGGCTATTCAATTTTTTTTTTTATTCTCAGCCAAATTACAAACTAAGGTTATCTGCTTTGATGATATATTTTGAAATGTATTTAACATTTACTGCCACTGCCAGTTAATGTTATTCCAAAATTTGCACTTTATATTTCTATGTTCGTATAATGGGATTGTAAAGACTACAGTCTAGAAAGACTGTCCCCATTGGTACCATTTCAACAGACCTGTTTGAATCTCTTCTAAATTACAAAGAATTTTCCCCATTCTATGCATCTTCACTTGTGATAAAATTTAATTAATTTCTGGAATAAACAGGAATACCTTCCACTAATTTTCTATGGAGTTGTATGTATTGAATATAAATATGGTCTTTGATAGTGTAATCTGTCCAAATCAAGCAGACTGTATTGATGACAAGGAACTTGGCGGTTTACTCAAATCTGAATTGCCAGAAGTATTTTAAAAGTCATGCAAGTTGGGATTCCCAAGCAAAAGAGCAACTGTGAAGACAATGGAAATAGCTCTTCAGAGTAATTTCAATTTTATTGACTAGCTTACATTGCTAAAAGGAAAATGAAAATGAAACTAGTGGAGGAAAAATTCTCTTCGCATTATACTCACAATTAAAAATAAAAGAAACTCCCAAAACCAACCAGACAACCAACACATATAAAACCCAAACAAAAATTACAAGAGGAAAAAGAGAATATAAATGGTTTACCCTAAAAGTACCTTCGGTAAAAATAAGTGTTAGATTAAAACACTTTTTTTTTTTTTTTTCTTTGTGGTAGAAATAATTCTTGTATATGCCTGTAATACTGCTGTGTTTGCAGTTCAGTAAACATGCAGCTTAAGCAAAGATAACTGTGTCAGCAGTTGATTGCAGATCAATATTTCCACAGTACTGCTGAGTGTTGAATTAAGAAAGTTGTTCATTTCAGAGATAAATAATGCTGATGACTGAAGTAAAACTGATTTTCACTAGGAGAAAGATCAGTCTTGGAGACAGAAAAAATCTATGTATGTAAAAATTTTATTTTACCTCCTCTGTAGCATGCAATATAGAAATGAAAGATTTGCAGCATGTAAGTAATACTAGAAACAGGAAATATGTGTGTTTCTAGAAAAGATAGTGCATTTCATATTTGTATTTTTCATTGCGCTTAGATTATTTACTGAATATGAGAATAACCAAGACAAATATCTTCCTGATGCAAACCTACAAAAAAATAAGGGTATCTGTCCTCAACATATTTGTAGACATCCTAGTAAAGGAAAATTAGGCATCCAGTTTTCAAGTGGAAGGTGAAGTGGTTCATACAATCCTGGCAAAATTCTGGATTTTTTTCTTTTTACTTATTATTGTTTTTCATCAAAGACAGAATCAACATGAAAAACTAATGAAAAATCCCTGTAATAAACTGGATTTTTCCCTGAGGAATAATTCTTACTATCATTCAGGGGACTTAATAAGTTGGCTGGGAGACTTACCTTTAAAGCATCCTTCAGTTTCTGATATGGTGCATTGTATCCATGATAATGCTGTCCTAGATGTACTGTGACATTGAACCAGTTTGTAGACAGTCTTTTTTTGTTCATTGATATTGTTAAAAAATTAAGGGAGTGAAAATACTTCAGTGTGTAGTGGGCAATGAGTGGTAGCTGGGGATCCTGCTTTATACAAAGTAACTGAGGGCATAGGATGAGTAAACCATGGGTGAAAATACAGATAAAACATATATTTTCCACTGTGAATATGTGGCAAGAAATAAGTATATATAACTGCTTACCTTGAAGACTATCTCCAGGTATTTCATGCTTACATGATCCCTAGGAAACCTGTATTTATTATACAACCTCCAAAACAGGTTTTCCCAGTGATAGACTGGTGCTTTAAATGTTGCTACAGAAGCCAAAACTACTGACAGTCCATCACTCTTAGTTAGGAACAACTGTCCCATATGGTAAGCAAAGTTCCACACTGGTGCTTGGAATATTGTCACATGCTCAATTAATTTCATTACTAATATGAGTGTGGTTTTTATCAGTTCTATAGTCAAGTAATAATGAAGTAAAAATGTTTGGTGGCAAAGTAAGGTTTTTCCCTTTCTCTGCCTTCCCTGACAAGGAAGACTACAGCTATTCACAGCTTTTGTACAAAGCAGGAGAAATTGGATGTTTGGGGGGGTTGTTTGTTTGTTTGGGATTTTGAGGTTTTGTTTGTTTGTTTGTTTTTCTAATAGGAGCTGCAAAAAAACCCACAAAAATTGAAGTCCATAACTTTATGAAAAACAGTTGCCAAAAGAAAGAGACAAAAGAGTGATAGATGAAGGCTGATGGTGAATTCACAGAGTACTATTAAGAATGGAGCTTATGTAGTGATACAAGGTAGAAGGCCATATTTCCCATATGACAGTGTTCAGTACAATGGAAACACTTGTGTTTAACAACTGAGACCTTCTCAAAAACATTAGCAGTCATGGCCTGAGGGTGGGCATCATAAAATTTCCTTCTCTATGAGTTTTGGTGAACAGGTTCTACAGATGCCAACAGATACAGCTGAAAAAAATAAAATCTGTGAGAAAATAGCAGGCTGAAGAGTGAAAAATAGATGCTGAGAGATGTCTTGTAAATGTGTATAATACCTGATAGGCTGTGGAGACTCGCAGCTCTGCGGAGTCCACAAGTGCAGGTGAATTCAGAATGTCCACAGTTTGCTGCCTATACGCAAGGCCAGCAGTAAACACCAACATGAACAGTGGGTTTGTGTAGCTCAGAGAACATCCAAGAAGGTGGTGGATGTTTTATGCAGAGAAGTACTTCAGAATTACATTACCACCTGATGAAAGAAGAACCTTCTTGACGGACTTTGAGAAAAACAATCTAGCAACCACACTGTGACTCTTTGTTTCTGTTAACAGCTGTGGCTGGCCTGTCAGCTCTTGCTCAAAACAAGTGGCAATTAATAATTGTGATTATGCATCTGTGCATGCCAATGTGTGCTAATGGGAAGGGGCACGTGAAAGTATTGTACAGACAATTATCTGCTCTTAATAACAACAGCTTAATTAAAAGGTGTTCTAGTACATAGTGGCTGTAATTGGTGTCTCTCCTGATTAGATCCTCTTAAAAGAGAAAAGAGAATTTACTACAGGAAATGAGTCTGTCAAGCTTTTTGGAGAAAGAAAGGTCAAGGGGTTGACATGAAGGGTTTAAAGGTAGAATTGAGATAAATGTCTGTGAGAAAAACAGCAGAAGAGATGAAATGAAAGGGGAGGTAATAAAAAGGTTATGAAAGATAAAAATTGTTGAACTGATTCAGTGGTCCAAGAAAAGTATCTTATCCTCCCATGTACTCAGTTCATAGACCCTTATCAGGAGTGCTGGACAAAAGCTCATTTCTTTGAGATTGAAATCTACAGGAATAATGAGGAGAGAACTCAAGGAGACTACTTGTCAAGTGACCTGTACCTACCTTAATCAGAAAGCTGCTACTTTATTTATTTCAACACAAATCTATGTAATTCTACTTGAACTTTTAAGCTAAGCATGTTTCTGAATTCTGTTTTAGGGAGGCTAATACATAAAATATTACAACTTAAACTAGACCAGAATATAGGCCTTAAAATGCATCATCCTGTTGTATTTTGAAAAAAATACAATCTCTGCATGATTTTTTCTTGTATTTGGAAAGGAGAAAAAAAAAATGCAGTGTTACTTTCCAGTACTTGTCCCCACAATGTCCTACAATGATGAGATGAATTTTGTATCAATCTTTTAGAAACAATAATTTCACAGATGAGCCTGCGTAATACCTGGCAAAGGCCCATCATCTGGACTACTAGAACAAAAATAACTGTGCTGTCACAAAGCACAGATTGTCATGCTAATTACTTGGAGACAGAGTGTATGAAACATAGCAAAGCTCAGAGAACATATTTAGAATTTTACTTTGCTTTAAAACAGTGATAGATGGGAAGTTTTTATATACTCACATAGCAATTTCACAGTAAAGCTCTCCAGCTGGCTTTAAACATTGCTGAGCAAGCGAAGTAGCAAATACTTTATACTGATCCATGGATGGTGGCAAAAGTGGGGGGGGCTGCAGCACTGGAATCAGACCGACTGGCAGGGCAGATTCAAACCCGTCTGGGCTGCCACACTGTGACAAGGCATTGCCTGGGGAGGGCAAGCCATTCTCCTGGCTGGAGAACCTGGCTGTGAAGGTGTGCCATGAGGATGTTCACGTACCGGAATATGGCCACTGAAGATGACCAGAACAACTAAGAGGTGGTCAGGCTGCTAAGATTCAAATGTCCCAGGTAGATTTGGACCAGCAATTTAATGGTGAATTATTCCTGGATCAGTTGGCCCATGACACCTCAGGACATCAAGAAAGAGATGCAAAGAGATGCAACACAGTGAGGGGCTTGTTATTGAAGGATGGACTTGACCACAGACACAATCCCACGTTATACACGAATATGAAATGTGCTGCAGTTAAGCTAGTGTTAAGCCCTCTCAGGTATGGAGGACCACAGCTGAAATAGAAATATGAGTAGAGTGACAATATTGCACTCTACAAACCTGCAAGTGCCATGTGCAGCAGTGAAAGCAATCACTGGAAGCCTGGAAACATATGCTGTGTCCCTAGCCACTGTTATAAACAACAGTTCTCCAATATTCCATTTTAAAGGTTTATTGGAAAATGACAAAATGAGATCGAAAAGAGACAATTCCCACAATCAAACGGCAGCTCTGAGCCCAGGTTTCAAGCTGCCAGGTGAACTAAGACCCCAGCCTCTATCTCACTGGGTCCCCCATAGTTCACACCAACCATCTCTCAAAGGCTAGTTTTTATAAGGTTTTTAGGCCCTGAGGCTAGGTTTCTGTCCAGTCTGAATATGCAGATAGGAATTCTGTCCACCTGGAGTGAGAGTAGAATAGAATTCTGGGAAATCTGGTCACATCTCTGGATCTGTCCATGAATTATTCCTGAAATCTTCACCAAACATGTCCATGAATTATTCTTGAAGCTCCCGCCAGAGGAACGTGTCTTGATTTCTGGGCTTGGTCTCAACAAGTGCCAGAATTCTAGGAAGGTGGAGTGATTGGATTTCCTGAGAGCTGAATTGGTTCTAATGGGCACTAGTGATCGTTATCTGTCATCTGGCACACCTTTAGTATGGTCCACCCCTCATTGACACGGAGAATACAGTTCTATTGTTCTATTGGCAGGTCAGTTGCCTATCGCCCTTGTTGGTTTCTGTACAAGGGGGTACCTTTTAGCACATTTATTTAATAAAAACTCAAATCAAACTATATAATTATAACAGTAATAAAAACTCGAATTAAACTACATATTTATAACACCACCACCCAGAACACTAACCTGGGCCCTGAAAAGCAAGTCTTATAACGACATGGTACTCCAGAAGGAACTGAATCAGAAAATGAAACTAATTTCCAAAGCAATCTCATAGACATGTGGGCCAAACAGCATGGCATTGGGTAGGAATACCACATTCCTTATCATGTACCAGCCTCCAGAAAATGGATTGATACAACGTACTGTTAAAGACTACACTGAGAGTAATGGGAGAACCTTCAATCATTGGCATAACAATTTAGTAAAAGTCATGTGGTTAGTTAGCAAGAGACAACCTTCTGATCAGACTGGCCCTGTACAATAAAAGCTTTTACGTACTGTAGAATGGGATAAAATTCCTGTAATACACATCAAAAACCTGCTGGGGAAAACAGCCTGAGCTATTCTTGACTTAATAAAAGAAAAATGCGTTCTTGGGATTGTTTTTCCTTAAGGATCTGTGTGCACTCTGTGGATGATGTTGGAGGATGGGGAAGTGTGGTGTCTATGTCAAGGGGTTTGAGGTGAGAATAGCCAATGAATTGAATGTCCAATGATATTAATTGCTATATAACTTTGTATTATCACTTCCATATGCTCATCACTGCACTGGACACCTTATGACACTTGGTGACACCTATCACCGCCTCTTCAGATTTGGGAATCTGAAACTGATTCCCTTATGTAAAAATCTTCCAGATAAATGAAGAATGAACTTATATGTAGCCAGACAAGTGCAGAAAATGAACTGGCATTAGAACTGGCTTCAGCAAGTGGCAATCCAACACTTCACACCATCTTTTCTGTTTTGAAAGATAGTTATGACAGATGGAGCCCAAATTCTGGACTAAACAACCTCAACAGATATTGCATAGAGATGGCCCATATGGGACTTAAGGGAATGATAACTGTGTATATTTATCAAAAGGCAGAAAGCAAGGGACCTGGACATGGTGTAAATGGTATAGAATAAAGAGTGGATACTGTCCTGGTTTCAATCAGGATAGAGTTAATTTTCTTCCTAGTGGCTGGTATAGTCCTTTGGCTTGGACTGGGGATAAGAATCATGTTGATAACTTACTGATCTTTTTGGATTTCAATAAAGGTTTTGATATTGTCTGGCCCTTGATAAATTCGTGGATTGGACAATCACCAATCATATGAAGTTCAACAAGGAAAAGTGCTGCATTCTTCACTTGGGATGGGGCAATCCTGGGTGTACAGACAGACTGGGGAATGAGATGCTGGAAAACAGTGCCACAGAAAGACACCTCTGGGTCCTGGATGACAGAAAATTGAACATGAGTCAGCAGTGCTCTGGCAGCCATGGGGCCATCTGTGTCCTGGGGGGCATCAGGCACATCACAGCCAGTCAGGCAAGGGAGGGGATTGTCCTGCTTTGCTCTGCACTGAGGTGGCCTCCCCTCAGGTCCTGGGGGCAGTTTTGGGTGCCACAATATAAGAAAGAAATTAAATCATCAGAAAGCATCCAGAGGAGGGCAAAAAGATGGCAAAGGGCCTTGAGCGGAAGCCACATGAGAAGCATCTGAGGTCTCTTGGTCTGTTCACCTGAGAAAGTGGAGACTGAAGAGAGACCTCACTGCAGTCACAACTTCCTTGTGAGGGGAAGAGGAAGGGCAGACGCTGATCTCTTCTCTGTGGTGCCTCATGAAAGGACCTGAAGAAGTGAACTGAAGCTCTGTCAGGGGAGGTTTAGGTTGGATATTAGAAGAAGATTCTTTACTCAGAAGATGGCTGGACAGTGGAACAGACTCCCCAGTGAACTGGTCAGAGTACCAAGCTGAAAGAGGGCAAGAAGCATTTGGACAATACTCTCAGGCACATGGAGTGACTCTTGGGGATGGTCTTGTGCAGGACCAGGAATTAGACTTGATGATCCGTGTGGGTCCCTTCCAATTCAGCATGTTTTGTGATTCTGTGATGTTCTAGCTGCTGCTGAGCGGGGTTTTCCCAAAGACAAGAACTTTTCAATTTCCCATGCTGAGTCACTGAGCAGGTGCACAAGAAGGTGAGAGGGAGCGCAGCCATGGCAGCTGACCTGAACTGCCCGAAGGGATATTCCATAACACAGACTATCATGTTCTGTGTATATAAGCTGGCTGGGAGATGAGTATCACTACTCAGGGCTGGGTACGGCTGGGCAGGGCTGGGCATCAATCAGAAAGTGGTGAAAAATTGTATTTTGCATCATTTACTTTTTTTGGGTTTTATTCATCTCTCTCTTTTTCCTTTTCATTACAATTACTTTTATTGTTATTCTTATTGTCATTATTATTGTTCTGGTAACTATTGTATTTTATTTCAACTTTTAAGCTGTTTTTATATAAGTTCATGGGCTCAACCCCTTTTCCTACTCTTGTCCCCATCCCATGGAATGAATGGGGTTATAAGCAAGCATCCGTATCATGCTTAGTTGCTGGCTGGGGTTAAACCATGACAGAAGTACCTGCTATAAATTATCTTCTGAGGAAACCTATTTTTCAGATTTGCAATATGTATTAATGTAATTAATTTTCTCTCTGATTGCCATCTAGTGTAACGTTTTATGCAATTTCAAATGTGAGGGGGTGGTGGTTTTTCTTGGGGTGTTTGTTTGTTTGTTTGTTTGTTTGTTTTTGTGTGTGTGTTGTAGTATGGTTGCTACATTTGAATGATGAATTTGGGGAAATTATCTAAGTATGTTTTTACCTTTTTTTTTTTGGTCCAGATTTTCAAGGTTCGTGGGTAAGCAGCATGTTTTTTCATCAAATATTTGAAACTAGTTTTTTTTCTCATTCCACTTTAATAATTATCAATGAAAGGGCATAAAACATCTCTGAATGGTTCTTAATTAAAGAAATGAGATTAAAAAATATGTAAGAAAACTCTGCTTATGAAAATAAATTTTCCTGTGGTAGTAGACAGAAATTGTAGAAAAAAGCTTATAAAAATCCAAACATTTTTCAAAGTATTTTAATATTTATTGCATATAGTTCATTTCTTCAAGTTTTTAATACAGCTGTGCTCTTTTCACATGCATTCCAAAATTGTTAACATGAGAGAAAACTGCCTTTCAAATACTATGGTAGATCTTCTGAAGAATTATAGGAGATAGAATGGTATAAATAAGATTAAGTAAATGCCAGGTTTTATCTGGGTTATTGTTGGTTTTTT